>JAHWFP010072396.1:0-11505 GCA_023313725.1 Lithobius niger | reverse complement strand
CCTGACTGGCGTGCAATTGCACCAAACTTTCTATTATTATTATTATTGTAAATGTCAAAATGGCATGACCAGCGCTGGCGACACAACACGAGTGAAGTTAATCCTAAGGGACTGCAGTGTTTTGTGAAGGCATTTGGCTTAGAACAGGTGGTGGATAAGGCTACACATGGTTTAAACTGTTTGGATGTTATTTTTACAAATATTGTTGATAACCTTGACGTTGAGGTCGACGATGGTGTCCGACCACAATTTCGTAAAAGTGGTTTTGCCTCTTCTCATGAATCATAATGTTGCGAAAAAGACAAAGCGGTTTATTTATAGCAGGACTGCCTGAGACAAAGTCAGTGGCGTAACGTACAGGCATGCTAGGTAGGCAATGCATACGGGCCCTGACCTCTAGGGGCCCACCTGGTCTGCGAGCATCCATAATTAACCAATCCGTGCATAAAAAGTTAATGCTTAATGAAGAGTTGTGCTGCAATATGACGAATAAATAAGCAAAATCAAATAAGAGCATGGAAACATGTATCTGCTAATCGCAATAAATAAATTTTTACATATGAGATACTATATCGCATCCACCAACCATCTTCAGCGTTGCATGGACAGTGTCAGTTGAACTGATTTTGATGACGTTTGGATTTGGTCGATATATTTTGTAAAAATCTCCTTGCACCAAATTTATACATATAAAAATCGGTTCAGCCGTTTTCATGTAGCCGAAGTCTTAATACGTGTTTCCAGCCCTACGCCCCCCCGGCGGCGGGGGGGGGGGCACACGGAAGTGTTTTGTGTGGGGGCCCAGCCCGAATTCGTTACGCCACTGGACAAAGTAAATCAAAAACTTGACGTCATTTATGCTAACTTCATGTTACTGCAAATTCTCATACATTAAATGAAAATTGGAACTTATCAGGTAAATCTTTTAATGCTGTGGAGAGTTCACACCAACTTGCTTTGTCTCCCAAACGAACGATAAGCCATTGATGGACAAAGATTTGAAGCGTTTAATAAATAAATGCGGAAGATTACACAGGAAAGGCTGTTCGAAAGAAAAATTAAGGGTTTACGTAGTGAAATCAAACGTCATATTCGAGACCAAAAACATAACTTCATGGATTTGCTGGCTAATGAAATCTTAAAAACCCTAAACGCTTCTGGTCATACATAAAAAAAACAAACCCTAAGGTATGCAGTGTTCCTATATTGATTTCACTGGAAAGTGACAATATTAGTGACAGTTTAGGTGAATTCAAATTGTTGACAGTTTGGGGAAATTCGAATTGTTAAACACACATTTTATATCTGTTTTTACTACACTTGGTCTTGTTCCTGTTGAAGATGAACAACAACTGATGCAGAGAACTTGGAACAAAATCAATAATTTTTTTATTATTCGTACTAGTTAAAAATGTAGTGCATACTCTTAAAGAAGGCAATGCTCTTGGTCCAGACCGCACTGGGGCCATAATCCTGCAGAACACAGCTGAGGGCAGAAGACAAGCAATCTCCTTTCGAGAAAAGGGATATTATCCTTCAGTACAACTGCCTGTTTTAGCATATCCTCTGCACAATATTCCCCACAGACAATTTTTTTTCGTACAACATAGGCCTACTCCAGGCAACCCTTCCCTGGGCCCCCTATACAATATCCCACGAACAAATTTTTCCCTAGGCAACAGGACAATTTTTCCTCATGCATAAATTCGAACCACTCCAAGGACATCATGCGCAACTAACTTCCAGTTTATTTTCTTATTTTTGGCACCCTTTTGTGCCTACAACTACATGGTATTTACTGATCTTTGTGATGCTTGTGTTTGTAGAACCAAATGGCTTTTTATGAACTGGGTTTGACATGCTGCTTTTTTTTTAAACAAATAAGGAAAAAAACATAAAAATGCGTTAAAAACTCAAATTGCAAGTTTACTTCAGACTGCCTTCAGAGAGAATTCAGTCTTAACCTCCGAATTTGCTCCGACTTCATTCTGTATTAGCTCTGAATTTAGAGTGATTTCACAAAGAACTTGGATTAATTTTAGCTGTGCACTGATCTTCCAGGTTAGGTTCGTTCTCCACCTGCTCGTCTCTTAAAACCTTCTTCCTCATTATAATTTTGTTGTTTCGGAGAATTAAGTCCGTTTCTCCCTTTTTCTTTCGCTCTTGCATTTGGCGAAATAAGTTTTTTATTTCCTCCCGTTCTTCTTTCGTCCTGTCTGGAGCGACTGCCACTTCTCTCTCGCACCCAGGAAACACCCATCCTCTACACTTGAAAGCTTTAGACAAGACACGTTGTTGTTCCTCAGAAGAGCCAACCTTCACAAGCAGTGGCCTGTTTGCTGTGGCCCCAGAATGCTTTTTTCCTAATCTAAAATGTTTTGCCACTTTGACCTCCTTTTCAACACCAAGCTGTGAGAAGACCTTGGCGACAATACTGAGGTCATGTGAGATTCTCTTCTCTGAGTCGTCCTCCTTGCTTTCGGGCACGTTGTAAATGATGATGTTTTGCTTATTTTTTCCCCTTCCTCCAGCTTTTTGAAACCAGGTTTTCGCACATCCCAGCTGTGATCAACCGATCAGACGACTTTCTTGTAACATTTTTTGCGGCAACTGCATCATAGCTGGAGGGAGGAGATGGAGATTCATTTCCCGGAGCCTCAACGAGATTTTGAGAAGCAGCATTGTGACCGTCATTTGGCAATAAATTTACCACCAATTCTTGTAGTGATTTGATTTCTTCTTTAGCCACTTTAAGTTCTGTTTTGATCAGTTTAAAACTCTCTTCAAACTCGGTTTGTCTTGTATTAACCCTTTTATATCTTCTTTCGCCACATTTAGTTCAATAACTATGTTGATGAACATATCCCCTGCGACGTTATTCTCCTCGATTTCCAAAAAGCCTTCGACACTGTTCCCCACAGCCTTCTTCTCAGAAAACTCGAGAACTTTGGTATCACTGGCAACCTACTACATTGGCTTAGAAGTTTTCTCTCAGGCCGCAAACAACGAGTGGTTTATGAAGGACGTGCCTCAGACTGGGCCCCTGTTCTCAGTGGTGTTCCACAGGGAACAGTTTTGGGCCCCCTGCTTTTCCTACTCTTTATCAATGACCTTCCAGACCTTGCTAAATCACAATGTAGTCTCTTCGTTGACGATGACAAGTTGTTCAAGAAAACTCCTCACGCCGAAGATTGTGCCATCATCCAAGATGATCTTAACCAGATCAGTAACTGGGCCCTGAACAATGGCATGAAGTTCAATGCTAACAAGTGTGAAGTGCTTCATGTTGGTCCCAATAACCTCCATGCTGCCTATTTTCTTGGAACTGAGCAGCTCCCTGAAGTCCTTGAGGCCAAATCACTTGGTGTGACGTTTACCTCAAATCTTAAGGTCACCAAGCAATGTGCTATTGCTGCTCGCCGTGCTAATATGCTGCTTGGCCGCATCAAGAAGCATTTTTCCTTCTTCAGCACCACCTCCCTTAAAACACTCTACACTTCATACATCAGGCCACACCTTGAATACTGCATTCAGGTATGGAGCCCTCAACTTATTAAAGACCAGCAACTCCTTGAGCGCGTTCAGAGGCACACTACCAAGCTTGTGCCAAGACTGCGTGCACTTCCATACGATGCTAGGCTCAGGGAGCTTGGCCTTACGAGCCTTCACGACCGCCGCATTAGAGGTGACCTACTCCACACCTACAAAATTCTGAGTGGGATTGATCGCACCGAAGCTAATCGGTTCTTCACTTTGGCCCCCTCCGTTGGCACTCGTGGACATCGCCTCAAGTTACAACGCACACGTGTGGATACCAATGTCGGGAAGCACTTCTTTTCATATCGCGTGATTGACCACTGGAACCGGCTTCCTCATAATGTGATTGAAGCCAGATCTGTTAATGGCTGGAAGGCAGCCTATGACAAAATACTTTCTGCCAAGCAGTGAACTGTCTCTGCTCATCCAACCATACAAGCTTGGCTTTGGTTGTGTATTTTGTTTAAGTTTAAGTTTAACAACCCTTTTAAAACTATCTTCAAATTGCTTTTTGTCTTGCACCAACCAGCAAATAAATAAGTAATTTCTATTTAGGTAGACCGTTGTGCACATGAAATTATTATGATTGTAAATTGCCACATATGGTCATAACGTTTTGTAAGCTGTAGTTTAACTGAATAAATCGAACTGCACGACTAACGGTGAACTGAAGATGGTACACCATCGCTCGCCGATCTTGCCTTGGTACGGGTTGGCCAAGAGGCCCTTCAGTTTTACACAGGTGCGACAGAGAAACAACACAAGATGGCAGCGTCCTGGGCCCGATGCCCTTACTCAATAGGTTTTGTTCTTTGCATTTCCGTCTATAGCGTGTGTTGGTTGGGGATGGTTGATCCCGGCAGTTGAGGCGTTAACAAATAGATAGCTAATGATAAGCTAGAACTTTTAATTTTAGTGTTAATGGCGATCCTACAGATGTAAGCTGCACTCACGTCAGTAAGATTCAATTGAAGCTATTGAAGCAATTGCGTATCGTCTTTGCTTGTGATCTTGCCACTGTAATCCAACAAAAGATGGTGTTCTTAGAATGAAAAAAGAATACCTTTATGGTTTTGTACCCAATGAAATGAATTAGTTTCTTGCTAAAGATCTTTTAATTGAAATGCTTCGTTAGCCATCTGTGTTTTGCGGTCGAGAAAACTGAGTTCATAGACAGTCTGTTACCAAACCTACTAGAAACATCCCGTTGTATTCCGAAACAATTTCAAGTCTACATCCTTGGAGTTAGTTGCCTGTCTATAAGCCATACTAGCAGAATGTCAGGCAGAGAAGCTTGACGAGCAACAATGGTGTTTTGAATTCAAATGAATGTGGGACATAATTATGATGACATTTTTCAGTCCTGCAATTGGAGTGAAAGTGATACTCTACTGCCGTTAATAACAATCCACATTTTGATGCTAATTACTTATCCTCCATGCCTTTTCACTTTTTTAAAGTTAAAAATCCTTCTCCAGAACAATTAATGATATTACACGTCAAAAAGTAATTCAGTTGGGCAAGGACTGTATAAGAGAGAAATATTTGAAAGATATTTGGACTATTTTTTTTCTCATCTCCGTGTTAAATGACTGCAGCAGTAATGTGTTGGCAATCTACATGGTGGCGCCACTTTAGGTGTATCTAAATTGGAATTTATTTGTTTATTTTGTTTTACATTATCGAGTGTACGCTAATCACTCTTTAGATAGTAGTAGCGAAATATGGGAAGTCATTTTTCCCTAGGACAGAATTGTAACTGGTGGCTCCCTCTACGTGTGATGGGCAGAACTAACGGTACGTCCCTTTGAAGACAGTAGTGTGGAGGAGAGGGGAAGGGGTCAGATGGTGCCTGCTGACATTAGGGGCCTTGGTGAACGGGGAGGTGTGAAGGTTGCTCCTTTGATAAGTGGAAGCGGAGAGAGGTGTAGAAGTGCTTTACGGGATGGAGAGGTAGTGATTGATGTGGAAGATGTAGTATGTTTGGGGGGAGATGGGGATGTTGGTGATGGCGGTAAGATCTGTAGTGGTATTGATATTAGAAGTGTATGTGCTGCTGATGTAAATGAGGGGGGTGGGGAGGGAGATGTTGATGATGATGGTATGGCTGAGTTGAATGTTGACATAGGGAAAGAGTGCATTCGTAAGGATAAGTTAGGTGGGAGGAATGAGGAGATTGAGCCAGGGGAGGGTGAAGGTGTTGATGGCACTGCCGATTGTAGGAGTAGGGGGGGAACTCTGGGGGTTGAGAAGGGGATGACATGGGGAGGGAGAGGTCTGGAGGGAGAGGGTGGAATAGTGGGGGAAGGAGGGGAGGGGAGGAAGGTATGGGATGGTATTGTTGTTGGGGACAGTAATGTGCAGAGACTGGCGAGGGCTGGGGGGGATTGGGAGGATAGAGGGGTTATTAGATTCCACCCGATTTCGGGGGGAAGATGGGGGGATGTGTCAATGTTGCTTGGAGGCACATTGAAGTCCTTGGTGAAGGAGGGAGGATTTGTTGTCCTGTGTGCGGGAAGTAATGATGTAGGGAGGGGAGGCTGTGAGTGGTTTGAGAGGGGGCTGGAGTCGTGCATGAGGGAAGTGTGTAGGGTTAGGAAGGGTGCTCGGGTTCTGGTATGCCTGATTCCGGAGAGAAGGGGGATGGAGGGTAAGGAGTTGGAGGAAGTGAGGAAGTTTAATTCGCGGTTGCTGAGGAGGATGTGGGGTCCGGAGGTGGAGTGTGTTGATACGCGTGGGGCCTGGACTAGGGAGGGGTGGTCCAGCGATGGGGTGCACTATGCCCTGGGGCTGCGAGTAGAGTATGGAGTTTGATTGTTAAGGCAGTGGGAATGACTTTTTTGGGAGGGAAGTGGAAGGAGAGAAAGGGGACTTAGAGTCTGGTGGGGAGGGGCATCTAGGGAGAGAAGGGGAGGAGGGAACAGAGTTTCTGGTTAGAGGAGAACGTGAAAGGAGGAGAAGGGGAAGGGATGAAGAGAATGGTGGAGAGATCTGGAGGGCAGGATTTATCAATATTTGTGGAGGAAGGTCTTCGGGAAAATGGGAGGAACTTAGGAGAGGGGTGGAAGATGGGGAGTTTGACCTGGTCGGTGTGGCGGAGACTCATCTTAGGGAGGAAGAGGAGCCTCCTGGGTGGAGTGGGTGGGAGTGGGTGGGGCTGAATCGGGTAAGGGGGGATAAGAGGGGAGGGGGGATTGGGGTTTTTTTTCGGGATAGGGGCGGGTGGAAGAAATGGGGTGGGGAAGGTAGGGAGCATTTGTGGGTTACCGGGGAAGTTGACAGGAGGAAGGTAGCAGTGGGAGTGGTGTACCATGAGGTGGAAGGGGGTAGTGAGCAGTGGAATGGTGATATCTTGGGTAGTTTGGAGATTGAGGTTGAGAGGCTGAGGAAGGAAGGGTTTCATATTATTGTTTTGGGGGATTTCAATGCGCATCTGGCTGAGTGGGGGGGATTGGACAATAGGAATGGGAGGGCAGTTAGAAATTTTGTAGGGGAGTGCAGGTTGGAGTTGGCCAATCTAGGGAGCACTGAGAGGATGGAGTGTACGTGGAGCAGAGGGGTGCTCAAGTCGGCGGTGGACTTTGTGTTGTGGGATGAGGAGGGTGGGGGGTGGGAGAGGGATATGGGGGTGGATGTTGAGGGTAGATGGGGAGTGGACTCGGACCATTGCTTGGTCTGGGCTGAGTGGAGGTTGAAGGGGAGGAGGAGAGTTTTTCCGCTGAGGGAGGGGAGGGAGTGTAGGAAGAGATGGGCAGTCAGGGATTTGAAGTTGCTCGGTTTTTTTGGTGCTGAGGTCGAGAAGGAGGTGGAAGGGTGGGAGGAGGGATACAATGTTTGGGAGACTGAGATGCTTAAGGTCGCGGAGAAACATCTTGGGAATGGGACACGGGGGGTGGGTAGGGGAAAGGGATGGTGGGATGTAGAAGTGAAGGGGGCTATTCAGAGGAGAAAGGAGGCTTGTAGGGCATGGAGGAGAGCAGTTGGGAGAGTTGATGATGGGGAAAGCGCAAGATGCTGGAAGGATTATTTGGCTTGTAAGAAGGAGGCAGGGGAAGTGGTGGCTAGGAAGATCGGAGAATTTAACTTGAAACTGGTTAGGGAAGTGGCGAGGGGAGGGAGGGAAGCGGGGAAGAAGTTCTGGAGGTTTGTGAAGGAGAAGGTCCGGGTTGAGGATGGAGGGAGAGGAGGGGATGATGGTGAAGACGTGGGGAATGTTCGAAATATGTTGACTGCAGTATTGAGGGAGCTATGTGAGATTGGGGAGGAGGAGGTGGGGGTAGAGGTGAGGGAGGGGGAGGTGGGAAATGTGCTTGAAGATATTACGGTGGGAGAATTTGAGGAAGCCCTGACCTTCGTGAGAGAGGGGAAAGCTGCGGGGGAAGATGATATGGTGGGTGAGCTTGTGAAGGGTCTGGGTGTCAAGGGTAGGAGAAGGCTGATCAGGGATATGAATGCGATCCTGCAAGGGGGAGTGGTTCCGGAGAGCTGGAAGAAGGTGAGGATTCACTTTGTATATAAGGGTAAGGGGAAGGATAGAGGTAGGATTGAGAACTATAGGCCGGTGGCCATTACGAGTGCGGTTTATAAGGTGTTTATGCGTATTCTTACGAGTAGGTTGAGGACAGACCTTGAAGGGAGAGGGGAGCTGGGAGATGTACAGAATGGGTTTAGAAAGGGGAGGAGAGTTGAGGACAATCTTTTTGTGGTGACGCAGGCAATTGAGGTTGCGAGGAAGGAAAGGAGAAGCTTGTGGGTGGCCTTTCTGGATATTGCCAAGGCTTATGATGGGGTTAGATGGGGGATGCTGTGGAGGGAGCTTCGGATTTTAGGAGTGGAGGAGGGATTTATCAGTCTTCTTGCGAGGATTTATGAGGGTGGAATGTATGTGGCCTCGTGGGGAGGGGTACAGTCTGGGTTGTTAGTAAGAGGGGGTTAAGGCAGGGGTGCCCGATGTCTCCTTTGCTTTTCCTGGTTTTTTTGAGAGGGTTGGAGAAGATGTTGATAGAGTCGGGTAGGGGTTTTAGTTGGGGGAAGGCGGGGGAGGAGGGAGTCCGTACTGCAGTGCTGACGTTTGCGGATGATATTGGGGTACTGGAAGAGGGGAAGGAGGGGCTTGAGCAGCTGCTTAATGTCTGTGCAGAGTGGGGAGTAGATAGGAGGATGGAGTTCAGCAGCGAGAAATCTGGCTACATGATTTTTGGTAGGGGGGAAGACCAGTGGGCAGATGAAGGGGGAGGAGAAGAGATCTTGAGGATGGGAAAGGTGCAAGTGAGGAGGGTGAAGGAGTACGAGTATCTGGGGATGATGTTGTGCGTGAAGCCGAACTACCTGGAGTTGATGGAAAAGAAGGTGAGGTGTAAAGCGGGAAGGGTCAAGGGAATGATTAAGAAAGTTGCTCTTTGGGGATATAATAGGTATGAGATTGCTCGGGTGCTCTGGAAGGGGGTGGCGGTCCCGGGTGTGATGTTTGCTGGAGGAGTGTTGGTGTATGGAAGGGAGTGTTGGAGGCAGATGGAGCGCTACCAAGGGGAGTTGGGGAGGTGGGCGTTGGGAGCTAATCGGTTTACTGCTGGAGAGGTGGTGACCGGAGAAATGGGCTGGTCTGGTTTTGAGTCGAGGGAGGTGGTGGCAAAGATTGAGTTTGATACGAGGGTTAGGGAGATGGAGGAGGGTGCCATTGTGCGCACTGTGTATGAGTATGTGACGAGATGGTGCAGTACTAAATGGGTGGAGGCGACGAGAAGGCTGGCGGGGAAGTTTGTTCGGGTGGGAGGGGGAGGATTTGGGGGTAGAAGGGGCAGGAGGAAGGGGATTAAAGATGTGGAGGTGGAGAAGTGGACTCGTGTTATGGAAAAAAAGTCGACTACGTCGAGAAAAGGAGGATGGGGTGGGAGAAATGGTATCTGGGGGAGTGTTCTGTTCTTTAGGGCTAGGGCGGGCTCACTGGATACCAGGGATATGATGTGGAGGGCTGGTGGGGAAGATGAGGATACGACTTGTGGGATTTGCGGGGAGGTGGACGAGACGTTGGAGCATGTGTTAATTGAGTGCCGGGGTTTGGAGGACCTCAGAGGTCGAGATGAATGGGGGGGGAGGGAGGGGGAGGAGGCTGTAAGATGGCTCCTTGGGTGGAGGGAGGAGGGGAGAGGAGTGGGGAGGGGGAAGAGGGTGCTCTTGGGATGGTGGAATAGGAGGGGTATGGATTAGGGGGAGTGGATTGAGGTTGTTTTGGTTGGTTTTCTGTGGACGGGAGGGCATTGCGGCTTTGGCCGCACTCTGTTACAAAAGGGAAGCCCATAGCATCATCATCATCAGCATCATCACCTTTCATGTTTATTTATAATGCCTTTTCCTCCATTTACAAACTTGACATAAATTCTTGAAATTCTTGATTTAGGCTGTACAGTTTGAGGTGGTGGTTAAAAGCCAAGGAAGAGTAAATTCGACTTGAAAAACACTGAGGCATTTAAAGCGCTCCCTTCCACAATGCCTCTCTTTTCTGGATCAGTTTTGCAACATTATGCCACACATATGTAAATGTTGCGAACCCATTGGCTTTCCTATTTTTTCCCCGTGAAGTCTGTTTTGTTGCATTCATTCATTAAAATTTTGCAAAGCTACGCATTGGGTAAAGTTAGGCCCATTTACACCAGAACTTTACATTAAGTCCCCGATAGTCTTAAGCCAACTAAAGTGATTGTAAAATGAGTAAAGGTGTCAAACTTGTTAATTTGCACCACAATCTTTGATTTTTGTCGTCTTTAGTCGTTATTCAAGAGAAGTCCAACTCGTGCTTCCAGATTTTTTCAGGTCTATTATTCCTTTGTTGATGTGGATGATGTATCTATTTTAGTCAAGGCCAACTGAGATAGTAACTGCGCAGCTACTATCTCAGTTGGCCTTGATTTTAGAGTCAATCGTTACGTAAAGAGTCCATTGCTTCAATAATTCAGATATGAATGAATCGGGGATACTTACCGAAATGGATGCAGGTAGAATTATTTACACGCCGGAAACAAATGAAACAGGAAATTTACTAAACTCGGAGAAGGATGTCGCTGTGCATTTAGGAAGGAGAGCGTACAAATGTGAATCGTGTGGTGCTGCGTTTTCACGATTAGATCACTTGAAAATTCATAATAGAATTCATACTGGCGAGAAACCATATAAATGTGAATTGTGTGATGCTGCGTTTACAGAATTAGGAACTTTGAAAACTCATAATAGAATTCATACTGGCGAGAAACCGTATAAATGTAAACTGTGTGATGCTGCGTTTTCACGATTAGATCATTTGAAAAATCACAATCGAATTCATACTGGAGAGAAACCGTATAAATGTGAATTGTGTGATGCTGCGTTTTCACGATTAGAACATTTGAAAACTCATAATAGAATTCATACTGGCGAGAAACCGTATAAATGTGAATTGTGTGATGCTGCGTATTCCCGAACAGGAGAGTTGAAAAGGCATAAAAGACTACATTCCGGTGAGAAACCTTATAAGTGTAAATTGTGTAATGCTGCGTTTACAGACTTGGGACCTTTGAAAAACCACAATAGCATTCATACGGGCGAGAAACCGTATAAATGTGAATTATGTGATTCTGCGTTTTCACGCTTAGTACTTTTGAAAACTCATAAAATCATTCATTCTGGTGAGAAACCTTACCAATGCGAATTGTGTGATGATGCATTTTCTAGATTAGCTAGTTTGAAAAGGCATAGACGAATTCATTCGAGCGAAAAACCGTATAAATGTGAATTGTGTGATGCTGCGTTTTCGCAAAGACCATATTTGACCACTCATAGAGTCGTTCATTCTGTAGAGAAATCTTACCAATGCGAATTGTGCGATGGTGCGTTTTCTTTATTAGGTAGTTTGAAAAAGCATAGACGCATTCATACTGGCGAGAAACCGTATAAATGTGAATCGTGTGATGCTGCGTTTTCAGATCAAAGAAATTT
>JAHWFP010072395.1:6267-31717 GCA_023313725.1 Lithobius niger | reverse complement strand
CCCCCCCCCCCCCCCCCCCCCCCCCCCCCCCCCCCCCACAACTAGTCATTTTATAAAACACAATCCCCAATAAAATGTAACATTTTGCCTTGTTACTTCTAAACAATAACAATGCTACTTGGGTTAGGAACATTGAAAAGCTGGTGAAAAAACCTACAAAATGGTGTATTCAAACATCAAAATCGGTCGAAGAGAAGTGAAAATATCTTCGATTTGATTTATTACCGATTAATCTGGTTTTATCCAACCATCCCGATTTCTACGGATACTGCAAATATCGGTAAATATCGGGTTTGTGATCGGGATCGGCCCAGCCTTAACAATCACAGATGTATTTAGTGCGTGATTTTCGATGTCCTGCTGTTGTGTTCCCCTTAAATAAGAAAACTGAAGCACTATCAAATACAGCATAGCCCTAAGATAATGAGCATCGGGCTATTTATAAAAATAAAATGCATTTGCACCAACTTGCAAATAAAGACGTGAGAGCCTCGTCCAACCAGCACAATGTTCAAATGTTTACCAAGTGTATGTAAGGTGCTTCATCGGTGTGTGTCTTATTTTCATCGAGCGGGTTCATAAAGCACGCAATTACTTGAAGGCGTTTAGTGCTGATGACAGTCGATTTCCGTTTCCTCATGAATTTTGTTTCCGGCGCTTGTTGAGCAATGCTCAGCTGCCACGTACTTCCGGTGTAAGTGAGAGTGGTTTGACATCTGTAGATCTTCAGTGTAGTCCACAGCTACTAGAAATATTGGCAGGCCGTAAATTATACAGCAATGTCCTCACGCAATTATAGTTTCTAGTTATGTTCAAAATTCTGGGCAACGCCTTCTACATGGAAGTGATACATCAGCAGAAGACAAGCGATAAACGCAGCATTGAAATGTCACGTTACGTAAACCAATCAATAGCCTATAAACTGAAGTTGCTTTCGCATATTCTCATCTTTTGTGTTGACCAGAAACACAGACTATAGTGCTCACAGTCACTTGAAAAAGCACTGTGCTTCTTGTTAAACACTAACAAAAACAGAACCGAAAAAATAAGCAATGACAAATGAGCACGAGGCAACATAAATCGATAATGACCTACGTATTGATTCGGTACCCTAGTACAAATCCACGTCATTGGATGTAACTTTTAGGTGTGTTCATCATCAGTATGCATACTTACTTTGAAATTTAAAAAAAAAGCCTTTTTCCAACTGTTGATAATTTGTCATTATTTCGTACAACTAATGATCCGTCTACGTTCGTTAGTTATCATCAGTAAAATTTGCTTAACTGTCGTCAAGAAAAGCAATTTCCGAAATCGGTATATTGACCTCGGTCAAAGTCGTTATTTCCGGATTGGACAACCTTATTTACGAAATCGACGTTTTGACTTCGGACAAATGTCCTGATTTCCGAAATTGGAATTTTCAGTTGACTTCAGACAAGTTCTCATTTCTGAACTCAGCATTTTGACTTAGAACGAAGTCCTTACATTTTTTCTCTCTGATTTTATAGTTGTTGTACATTTCTTCGTTCACAATATTTCCATAAGTTGTAAACTTGACCACGTGACCGAAATCTTGAGGCAATTTCCTATGTCATAATTCCCAACTAGCCGTATCGTTTGCTTCGCTCACTCTATTGGCATTGGTCCTTGCTTCACATAGTTTATTCGATCACCAGAGAATCGCAAAAACCACATGCTGATTATTTCGACGCAAGATAACTGCAATTGTTGCTGACAGTTCGTTCATAGGCACATTCCTCAGCATGCCTGCATTTCATCTAAATCATTGTAAACGTGGGATTTTTTTATTTTTTTTTTTTTATTTTACGTATTTGAACGGTTACTCACCCGGAAGTAAGGCCCATTCGAAGAGAAAAGCACCAAATAAAAAAATAATAGAGCAAAACGCGAAAGGCATTGAAAGGTTTACTTTATGTGGAAAGCGCTCGCTGTCTTCACTCAATCTGCGCACCTCACTGCTTCAGAAGCATGAATGTTTCAAAAACCTTTTAAAACTTATAAGTCTGCTTTTTCCTTGCGTCTAGCCAGTGGAAGCAAAACCAGTTTTAAGATCTATATGTAGTGTTGTTAAAATCAAAATGCATGATGCAAAATAAAAAAAAGGGACGACATATTTTGCATATTTTTTTTGCAACCAAATTTCTTTTGGATAGGTTTTCCTGAACAATAACTATGCCTGATCGAACTTTGACATCATGACCAGTTTCCAGAGTCGTTTTCTTTTTCGTACTAGCCGCATCGCTCGCTTCGTTCGCTCCGTTGGCGTCATCTCGTTTCGCTCGAGGAAGTTTGCATGAACAAACTATGACGTCATGAACAAACATCACGAGGGTAAAAAAAAAATTATATGTTATTTTTTCTGGGTTTTTCGCGTATTTGAGGGTCATGATAACAAGTTAACAGCGATGGAAACAAGTCTAACCGAACCGCAATTTAATTATCTTTCATTTGGTGTTACTCCCATCTTTGTAGGTGCCTTGGTTCAAGAGGAGTAGAGGTACAAACACACACGCACGCACATCACATGTTTTAATGATGTAGATGACGTACGTGCGTGTGTGTGTTTGTGAGTGTGTTTCTACTTTTATTTATCTTGAACCAATGCACCTACAAAGACGGGAATATCTTAGCAGAAGGCAATAAGAGGATTTAAAAATAATAGACATATTCTTTAATGGCTTTATTTTCAGGCACTGGGAAATCGCCCAATAGGATCCACACAGGCCACACACCTAACCTGGAAAACGCTCGAATTCTCTTCAAAGATAAACAGCTTAGATCTAGAATTAACTTGGAAACACTCGTAATTTTATCACACCAACCTGCTGTGCATAACCATATCATGCCTGAAAATAAAGCCATTAAAGAATATGTCCCTGTAATAAAAAAAAATTTGGATTAGCCAAGTTTAACCCGCCCCCTCCCCCACCCACGATCCGCTCATTAGCAATAAGCATTAATATGCGCACATTTTAAGTTGCACTTTTTCACATTGCTTTTCGCCAGTCCAGTGGTATAAATGGTAGGGTCTTTCACTCTCAGGCCTCACTTCGAACCTGCCTTTGAAGGTGAGAGGTCGTGGTCTTGTTTCTGCTCCCTGTTCTGGCCAGGCAGCTAAACTTTCGCCTTTATGTTTTAAATTTTACTTTTTAAACTTTTATTTATAGCGTTCCTTAACTTTGACATATGATTTTTCTCACTTTTTAAAGCACTTGACAACGGAATGCATTAAATCCCGAAACGTTGTGCGATCATTGTTTTTTTTTTGTGCAATTTTAGTAGGCTTTATTATTTTTAAATTACCAAGATGGGAGTAGGACCAAATGAAAAATATTCAAACTACGCATCGATTTTGCCAATTTTCATCGCTGTAACTTAATATCATGACCCTCAAATAAATGAAAAAACTATAAAAAAAAATCACGTCACAGTTTTTTTTTTATCCTCATGCTGTTTTCTCATGACGTAGTAGTTTGCTCATGCAAACCTCCTCGAGCGAAGCGCGAGACGACGCCAACTGAGCGAGTGAAGCGAGCTATGTGGTTAGTTAAAGTTACCACGATGAAAATAGGCCTACCTGAAGCGTGATTTATTATTAATTTATCTTTCAGAGCACTACTTTCGCCTTTGTAAACGCTTTAGGCCCAGAGGAGTAGAGGTACAAACACACGCGCATGCACTCACACCCATCATTCGTTTTTAATTGTGTAGGTGGTTGCATCTTTAGAATCCCATATCCTATTCCGTATCTTATATTCCGTGTCAGACAGGATGGTAAATATGTTCGGTTACATGCGAGAACAAATGGGGAGTTTCATAGGAGCCAAGACTGTTGAAACGAATCATTCTAATCTGATGCATGGGAACAGCATTCAGATCGGTGAATTGTTGCACTACAAAAATGCACCGTCTTATAACGAATCTTTAAAAGGCTTTTTCTTTTCTTTTATGTCACAATATGAGTCAGCAAATCAGTTGGTGCTTGAACAAGTGTTTTTTTGTTTTGCAACTGAAATAGTTCGAGTCTATAGCCAATGATCAATTCTACTTTTATTTTCACTATACTAGCTACCATTTGAAATATACCAAGTAACCCACAAAACGCCGAGTTTAATGAATCAGTTTGAGTTCGTTATTGCTGAAATAGCTAAATAACTCTATAATCCATATACTTCATACACAGGGCAAGGCAAAAGTCTGTTCACACGCAAATAACTGCCGATATAATGGTCCTATAAGGCTTAATTCTGAAGACTGTCTTGTAATGTAAGTCAGACATGGCGAATTCAATGGACACATTTTTAGTGACCTTGAAAGCAGCCTGTCTTCCAATTAGCACAAGATACAGCAGAAAAGTGAATAATAATTAGGCTGCAATAGTTTCGAGGAAAACACGTTAACAACAAAGTCTTCCCTGAACGTTTTAACTGCCATGCGGTGAAGCTTTGGTACTGCTTTTACAAGCGAGTGCATGTGTTTCGAGTGTTTCCTCCATCAGTCAATACAAGTGAATGATGCAGTTAAATTTAAGGTTGCAATAAAAGAAAACAACGTCTGATACGAATTAGGCCTAAATTAATGAGCAACACTACGTTCGGTATATGATTACTTTCTGATTTTACAATTATTATTTTGTCCGACGCCTAATTTTCTTTTTGAGTGATAGCCAACCCGACATCAACAATCACCCAATAATGAAAAAAAGTATTGTTGCAACGGATTCGCATTCGCATTCGCAAAACACTGAGCATTCGCATTTACGAATGACCGCACTTTTTAACAGCTTCATAAATCACTGATTGCGGCATTATAGAATTCTTCCATTACAGGGTAAATTACAGGTTTGTGGAGAACGGAGAGCAATTGACAAGATGGATTTGCGTCACTGGCTCAATGACAGAGGTGAATTTACATTTCTTCCGAAGGGCTTACGTCAAGTGTTTTATTTTCAGGAAAAACTGAGAACACTACGGAAAAATGCGGAATAAGCCTACAATTAGAATACGTTGAAAATAACGTTACCGGTTGAAAAATAAAGAAAGGAGTGCCTTGCATGTTTTAAAAGTTCCGGCATTCTGGGGGGGGGGGGGGGGAGCGGGGCGGTGTAATTTTGCGCCCCATTTTACGCCCCCCCCCCCCCCCCGCCCTGTTAAAATACTTGCGACCATTATATTTTTAAGGTACGATTATTTGTATTAGCTGTGAAATGTATAACGCCATAAAGAAAAACAAAATAAAGAAAACCGCAAATAAATAAAATTTAATCACAGATTGTTCGCCTCGTTGTAGCGGACGGGAAGGGAGGGGGGGTACTTTACCTTCTGCCCCTCTCCACCTCTCGTTATTTACGTCATGTCTGTCAGTCGATAAAACGTACAGTACTTTCGAATAATACTACAGCTATAGCTGCTATGTATGTAACTTTTAACTTTACTTGAGGCAGTGCATTCTAGCTTGATTCCGAAATACCCCTTCGGCGAACAAGGGAAATGAGAAAGTTTCCTATCAGACAACAACGAATATATTATAACAGTAGAACTCCTGGGACATCATTTATAATAATAATAATAGTTTATTGTTTAACAATGCTCGAAGTTTTTTAACAAAAACTTGTTTGAGCTACATAACATAAAAAAGTAAGTAGTACATTAATAAACAAATAATATAAATAATATAAATATTAATAATTACTTACTTTATACATATTACCAATATAGTGATTATTAGTTTCATAATCAGTAATTAGACAAATTATAAATTATGATACATCAGAATGATATCATAGTTGCAAGCATGTTAATTATAATTAATTTTTAAACTTAAGTATTAAAATTGTCATCTTAATGTAAAATTTAGTCATATTTCCTAATTTGATAATTTAACAATACCGGTATTAATTATAAAGGTTCTAATTATCTTTGCTCCTGTATTAATTTGTCTTTCAATCCTTTCTTTAGTTCATTTAGTGTTATATATTCAAGCATTTTTCTAGGCAATTATTAAAAATGTTTGGTATATACCAATTTTTATTTCTTTTTTCCATATTCATTGTTTAATCTGATTGTTTTATGCTGATATTGTTAAAGCAGTGAAGTTCGATTCGGAAGTTTTTTTTCTGCAAACAAAGGGAAGTAGGAAACTGCCTCTAGTTGTTTAATTCCGAACTGCCCTAACGCCGTTCAAGGAAAGCGAACATAAAAATAAAGTGGTTGTACGGTTTCCAACATGGGCTGTAAAATTCCTCTCCCCCCCCCCCCCGCAAAAAAAAAACAACTTTATCTATGCAAACGAACACCTGTACTTTTAAACCATGACTTTCCCACCCTCCCACCTTATTTTCGGCGTATCCTAATCGTAGGCCTATCCTGCATATTTCCTGAAATGTCTTTCAAAAAAAAAAACCGATAAAACCACTTTTTTTACTTTTCTAGGGTGCCCTCTCCCCCTCCCCCTTTTGGATAAAGGTACGGGCATTCGCAATGTATTTCTTTCATTGTTGAGTGATAATTGCGACCCGGTTGTACAACGCTCAAAAGGCGTTACGCTTTTGAAAAAAATGATAATTTTTTTTCAATTAATTTTGACGAGCCTTATGTCAGCCGAAGCAATTAATGCTTGTATGGCTGAACCGGCTCAATTTTGAACACATTACCAGATTTTTTTTGAGAAGAAGAAATCTGGTAAAGGGAGGTGCCAGCCCGGGGATTCGATCCGGGAAACCTCCGATCATCGTCGGGGCCGAAAGATTGTCTAGAATTAGCCAGAATACATCCAGCCAGAAATACAATTAGCCAGAAATGTAAAACCAGACAGTAATCACATACCGAACGCAACTTTCTGCGTTATGAATGATGGATCATTACTTTAGGCCTAATCGGTATCACTCGTTGTTTTCTTTTATTGCAACTGAACTGGACTCATTCACTTGTATTGATTGATCCAGGAAACTCTGAAACACATGCACTCGCTTTTAGAGGCAGTCTCTAAGTTATACTGCATGGCAGTTAAAATGTTCAGGAAAGACTTTGTTGCTATTTTGTTTTCCTCGTATACCTATTGTAATTATGCTCCGATTTTAAATCCGTTTTCGTTGTTTGTAACGTTTGATGCTCGCGTATAATTTCGTAATTCGCTTTTCTGCTCTATCTTGTGCCGATCACAAGGTAGAATGCAGATGACCTTGAATGCTGCTTTCAAGGTCATTGAAAATGACCTTCATTGGTTTCGCCATATCTGACTTAACATTACAAGAGAATCTTCAGAATTCAGGTAGGGCTATTATATCGACAGCTATATTTGCGTGTGACTAGACTTTTGCCTCACCCTGTATGCTGTATTCCTGATATAGCTCCTTAAGTTACCAAAAGTAGGAAACAACTGCCAAACATGTTCAGTGTTTGACCATAGTAAAGTTTCCCCAAAAAACCTCAACAGTACAGCGTGTCACGCAATACATGGCACCAGTCCGTACCAACTTTATTACGACCGCAAAAATGAAATTTATTCACCAATTTTCATTTTGCCTTCGCATTGATAGTCTTTGGTCTTTAATGATACCCTAAAAAAAACCCTATAAAACTTTCCGATTTGCACCCGATGATTCCATCGAAATACAGAATGCAATGGCCTTGAAGTAACGCAGTCAAAGTGATTGACTTTACACTCATCTGATTGAATACCGCGCGTTACTACAATTGCAAACTCACTTTACGTATATGTTAGACTATTTGGAATATTCTACAGGTTTTCTGACGTTTTTACAATCTTGCTTGCAAAGGAACCCTTGCGTAAGGGACAAAGACACATGCATAGTACAAAAACTTTACGCCTGTCTTAAGTTCGTTTTGGCGACGAAAATATTTGTACCGATGGTAGGTGGTTAAAATTTTGATTTTAAATCAGGATTCACAGGTAATGAATGCATGCTTCTCCAAGTTAACCAATAGGCAAGACTCATCGACTCCTTTAACGCAATCATTCCGGACTACAGCAAATAAAGTAAAATACACGACTGCAATATACAGTCCTCTCAATACACGACTGAGCGTTTTCTGTGTGTATTGAGAGGACTGTATATTGCAGTAGTGTATTTTACTTTATTTGCTGTAGTCCGGAATGAGTGCCTTATAAAAGAAGTCCGATGAGTGTCTCGCCTATTGGTTAACATGGAGAAACATGCATTACCTGTGAATCCTAACTGATTTCAAATCTAAATTTAAACCACCCACTCGGTACAAATATTTTTGACACCAAAACGAACTTAAGACAGGCGTAAAGTTTTTGTAATGCATGTGTCTTTGGCCCTTACGCAAGGGTTCCTTTGCGCACATCACTGATAGTGCACATCACTGTGTACCAGTTCATCTTCAACACGATTTATGGCATATGAAGGCACCTTTTCTGTATTTGTAAGTCAAAAAGTACACTACAAAAATTGTGTGGAGGCTGACGTGTCATAAAGTGTCATCAGAGGGACATTCCAAAACGATCTAGCATATGAACTAAATAGGCCATAACAGTTTGGTCAAATTATTTATTGGCATTAAATCTGCAGCCGCATATTACAAGTTTGTTAAAAGAATTTTTCGTTTGTTGTTTGTTAGTGTCAATTAAGTTTGGTCTTTGACCAAAGACTCGAAAGAATGTTATCCTCATTTACCGGGTCCATTGCGACGTTCTTCAGAAGTAGTACACTTATCGTTAATGCAGCTATTGCAAATTCGAAGGGCTGCATCATCGAAGAAATCTGCTTCGAAGGAATCTCCTTCCAGGTAACCATGGCATTCAGTGCCACAATGACGTCGGCATTCAGCAACTCTCGCTTCCTTTTCTTCACTTGATGGGCGACTGGAGACACTGACTATAACCACGCAAAGCAACACGAGAATTGGAAACCGCATCATTGTGGCAGAAATCAATCTAGGAAAAAAAATTGAATCTTATTACAGGCAGCTGTCTATAAAAATCAGATAAATTGAGAATGGCGAGCGAAGCTTAGCATATAACGGTCACCGAATTGCAAAATGTTGATTGGTTTGTTGGTTGGTTGCACTTCTGTAGTCTGGGTGGAGCCCAAACGAAAAGTCACGATGTACTGAAGTACCTATAGCTAGGAGGCGCCACCACACAGGTGACGCCGCATGTATAATCTTGTGTAACGTTGATATATAATACCTTGTAATAATATAAAAAGTGTAACGGAGCAAGAAGGTGAAGATAAAACTGACGAACACAATCACATCCGTGTGATTGTGGTTAATTGCATGAACTCTTGCATGGGAAGAAAAGCAAAAGTATTGTTGACCTCGAATTTGCCATAAATCGACCAATTATTACAGAAAAAGAGTTACATTTTTTCGAATTGATTGATCTAACGTTCTCCATTGTAAATTTGGAATCCTTAATAGTAAAGAAATTTTGACAAAGTATACAAAGTAACCAAGTGAACTTTTTAAAGCAAAACATCCTTGTTTCCTGATAACTAACAATCTTTTATGACGTAATTAATCGAAGAAATAACATTTGATCATTGAATTGTAACCACAACAGAAAGATACGCAATCAAAAAAATCAAAAGATTCCGTTAAGGACACATATTCGCTCCATTTGAAAACATTGCTCGGACAATTCCTTCATCATGGCAATTAAAAGTGCAGAAAGTTTTTAAAATATTTTGCAGACGAAGTCGTTAGGTTATTAAAATGTGTTTCCTGATTAAACAGAAGGCCGCCAACAATCATACACATTAACACAATTTAATTTTCGGCAATATTTTCTTGCTTCTTCACATAAAAACGGATAACATCACTTAACAAGCCCCAAAGATACGAAAAACAAAGCGAAAAAGAAATGTATACTTACAATTGAAAGAGTGAAAAAACACTAAAGCAGCTGGAACAACCTCAAGTTGCCCAACAACGTGCCACCATCTTGGATGACGTCACACGTTTTCAAATGAAGAAATCACGATCATGCCAATGCAATCGCCAAGGAAAATAAAAAGTATGTAGTCACCAAGCAAGAACCTGGATCAGACCATTATCTGGACTTTAGCAGGTCTTAAACCCTGTACCTTGAGAACATTGAGAAATTACGATTGGGACCTGAAGCTTACTCTATTACAGTGAATAAAGAAAGAGTGGTGAATGTGCTGAAAAACTTTCCGACTGTAAATGATTGGTTTAACATTTATATCAGAATCTGCTGATAAACCAAGCATGAACCAAGCATGAACTTGGAACAGACCATTAATTAGACTTTAGCAGGTCTCAAATCCTGTACCATGAAAATATTGAGAAAGTACAATTGGAACTTGAAGCATACACTATTACAGTGAGTAAAATAGAGTGCTGAATGTGGTGTAAAACTTTCCGAATGTGAATGACTGGTTTAACATTTATCAGAATCTGCAGGTAAACATGATCTGAAAGCGTATGAAATCATTCAAGATAGTGGCACGGTGTTGGGCAACTTGAGGTTGTTCCAGCGGTTTTAGTATTTTTTTTACTCTTTTAATTGTAACTATACATTTCTTTTTCGCCTTGTTTTTGTATCTTTGGGGTTTGTAAAGAGATGTTATCCGTTTTTAGGTGAACAAGACAGAAAATATTGCCGAAGATTAAATTGTGCTTCATGTGTATGACTGTTGTAGACCTTCTTGTACGGTGACGAAGCTGCTTACACGAAACGAAACAACGGAACAGGCAATACGCTTATGCCACAACACAAACTATTAAAACGTCTTTGTATAACAATTTCGAAATTCCTCATCACCATGGCAACACAAACTCTTAGCACCATGATTCGTGATAAAAACAATCTCAACACAATTCTGCTCCATAAGTTGAACTAGCGGAGTCGCTCGCTTCGCTCGCTCATTCGCAACGCACAAGGAGATTTCTTGCTGCAACACTTATACAAACAGAGATTCCACATAAAAAAAAACTATCAGGCAAATTATAAAAGTGAAGTATGCGATATTGGTTATCTCGGGAGCAGGTCAATATTATTGTTTTACGTCTGAGGAGGCAAGCGAAAATATCAAGCTATTTATCAGAAAAGCACTGTTTCTGATGACAAACGCTGTTTTTCGTTCGCTTCGCTCACTCAATCAGCGCAAACATTTCCTCAGAAACATGACTGAATCAATGTAACCACCAGGAACCACACATCACTTGTAATTTGTGTTGGTATGCACTTTACATAGGCTTTCTAGTTTTACTTATTTTAGGAATATTGTTCTTTACGTCCTGCTCAGTACAGATTTTTCCATGGGCGTCTTATCATTTCACTTCCTGATGATCCATCACTTGGAGAAACATCTGCAGCACGTCAAGAGGACGCCACGGTTTGAATGTAAATCAGGCTCGAAAATATCGTCAGAACACCAGCACAAACAAACAGTAATTTTAAAATAATTCCAACGTACAAAAACTGCTAATTGGAAAACAAAACTTGAACCCAACACAATTAACGAATATTAAAATTCGGAGCTGAACATGGAAAATCAGGCTCCAAACAATAGTCAGCAAACCACCACAAACCAAACAAGAATTTTAAAATAATTCTAAACCAACCTGGTTTAATACGAACGAATAATTATAGAAACTTAAGAAATAGCAACATAGTAAATAAAATAGCGCAAATTGAAATCAGACGTGTCCATTGTTGTTTTACCCATCTATTAGCACGGCCGGCAGCCAGTGCTTATTAGAGTTCGTTTGCGCACGAGAATTTCAAAAAAACTGGACAGGCGGCGAGGCCCCAGAATGCAATGCTGTAACAATGGGGCAACAATACGCGAGGTGCACAAGATCGGATTGTAGCTCACTCGAACAAGATGCAACATTGTCGGCCACAGATTGGTTGTCGAGAACCAAAATGAAATGTTCTTGGTTTTCGCTTAAATCTTTCAGTTTTAAACCACGGGGTGCGAAGTCTACAATTTTGAGAGGCCTCAAAATTGGGCGGCCGACACGACTGAATGACTTATTTACTTCTTCAATGCGGGCTTCGGGAACCCAGTTGAATTGTTTCCGCGATTGTTTGCCATAATGCTGCATCTGCTTGCAACAATGCAGAATCACTACCCATCGAGCTGACAGCGTAACTCTAGGCACACGCTTATGTGTTGCCATCAACTAACAAACATGGGATTAAGCTTGGGCGGAACCTGAACAGAAATACGCATTTCTAATTTTCTGTTTTTTCGCAAACAAAAGTGGGTGGACAGCAGGCACGATAGACCAGACCGTAGCAATTACAATAAAAAGGAAGCGAAAAAAGCCAACAAATTAACTGAACAAAAAAGGGGTTCGCCGTTTAGAAAAAAAGCATTAGAGCTGGTATCCCCATGCTCACACCTGTGAAGATACACGAATAAAAAATGGATTAGAGTTCACTCGAACACAACGAACTATAATCTGAACTCCAATTCCACTGAACACGGATTTGTGACATGCTAGCTTCCCGCGTATATGTACAAATTATAGTTCATTGCGTTCGCGTGAACTCTAATCCATTTTTATTCGTGTATCTTCACAGCTGTGAGTGTGGGGATCCTAGCTCTAATGCTTTTTTTCCTAAACGGCGAAGCCGTTTTTTTGTTCAGTTAATACTAATATCAACTTATGTAAGGCTTTATACCAATTCTACGTGTAAAATACAACAATGAATCATCTTATTTTTTTTTTAGAACTATATGGTAACCCTTCTAAGGACGGCATGTGCTTGTTAAATTATGTATCAAATCTCCGTCCCCGTCGCCCCTAATTCCTCCGCATCCCCTCTCCACTCTTGGTAGCGAACAGCGGCCGGCGCATATCGGTAACACAGAAGCTGCTGCGCGAGTGATTAATGGACCTGACCCAGGTGGTCAGGAGGGAAAGAAAGAAGTAAGGAGGAGGGAAAGCAATACGGGACAGTTGCTGCTGCTGTCACTGATAGTCTTCGCTCGTTTCCACTATTAATAATGTAGATAATAGGGATTCTCCAGCTGCAGTGCCCTAGTCCGACGGCATTTTTCCAGAAAAAATCAAATGGAAAAAAGTTACGGCCAAGAAATGCTAAGCTTACCGTGTCAGACGCGATTAAAAGGTTACGATGTTGACGTTTCAGAATCTTCAGTTCGCAATAACTTTGGTGTACGTGGCATGTTATTGCTACCGTGTAAACCATGTCTGGACGCGCTTGTCGACTATACCTGAAGGTATCGTAATTGTTTATTTTGTTGAGAAGCAATGCGAACATGTGGTCATCGTGGCTGAGTTGTGAGAGAGCTCAGCCTGGTTGCTGGAGGTTTTCGGATCAGGTCGAACCACTGGAAAGGGGACCTTGGGAAAGTCCCCGCCAGGACTGCCGGCCAGGGTAGCGTGAGAGGCTACCAAGCTCCTTCAGCGGCTATGGGAACTATTCTGGCAAATTCTGGACAGTCTTTCGGCCCCTACGATGATCGGAGGTTTCCCGGATCAAATCCGCGGGTTGGCACCTCCCTTTACCAGATATTTCTTCTTCTCTAAAAGTCTGGTAATGTTCAAAATTGAGCCATACAAGCATTAAGTTGCTTCGGTTGACTTAAGGCTCAAAGACGCGTCATTACGTGCTTAATGCTTGGTAAACCACGGTTTCTGCGGTAAATTACAAGTATTGCTGGAAACAGTTCAACTGTTTAAGCTCATACCAAATGGTTCTTACACATTTTCACTAGCAATTGCTTCATAGGAAGGAGTAGTGACTAACTTAAAATTTCTTAATTACGTCCTGACTGTTGACTTCGTTCAGGATGTTTCCTTACATTATAGAAATGTTTTCGTTAGTGACACGGCTTTGTAACATTCACTCAACCACTGGCAACTGTTGTAAACACAACGTAACGTGCCTCGCTTATCGCTGAAGATCAGACCAAATAATTACTACAAACAAAAACGTCAAGTGCCGTACAAAAACGGTTCTATGATTGGAGTTTCACTTTACTTATTAAAATGTAAACGGATAAAAATTTATGATTTTTAATTTAAATAATCAAATATACAATTAAAAAAATTGCATCTTTTGCATCTGTTCTTGTGCTTTAAAAATAGTTTAATTCGTAAAGCACAACAGCACAAAAATGTCAAGTGTGCTGTTGTGCTTTACGAATGAAACTATTCTTAAAGCACAAGAGAACTGAAACAGATACAATTTTCTGAATTGTACATTTGATTATTTAATTTAAAAATCATTAATTTTTATCCGTTTACCTTTTAACGAGTAAAGGGACACTTCAATCCTATCGTATAACTATTTTTGTACGGCACACTTGACGTTTTTGTTTGGAAAGTGAACGATTGCGACTTCGTGCATTAGTGCGTCGTAAACCAATGTTAACCCGGATTGGGTAAGATTGTATTTTATTCAAGGCCATGGCCCGAAGCCGTACGTCCTTCAAGATACAAAACTAAAACTAAGCACCAAAACTAACTACTACAGAAACACCCACCTCATAATCTGGGTCCGCGAAAGTTCAGATCAAACAATTATTACTCACTTCACTATCAGCTGCTTCAAGCAGATGAGATGTACATTAAACTTAAATTTAAAGCTTGCTGGCAACGCGCCGGATTAAATTATGAACAGCTAAAGTGACATTAATGCAAAACATGCTAAGAACGAGGATGTTAGGTGTCTTAAAAAAATCCTTAAAATCACTGAAACAAGAAAAACCCGTGTAACGGATTTCCACAAGGCATTATTAGTTTTGCAGCCCTACATTTACCAATCAAAAGCAATTATGATCAAAATTACATCACGATTTATTCTGAAAATAGAAATAAAAAAAAATAAGGCACTAGTTTATGTTTGACATTGATTGTGATTGATTATGATATTTAGTTTAAACCCCATCTAAGCTAAATACAGAGAAGTGAACGTCGAAGGAAGTCTGTTTTGTTGATCAGAAGAGAAGTCGTGCAGGGAGAGCATTCCAGATTTTCACGATTCTCTCAGTAAAAATGTAAATCTCATACTAATATCATATCTTAAACGCTTACCTTTTTCTGAATGTTCTCTGTGGTTCAGTGGGTAGCTTGACTGGTAAGTAACAGGAAAAGGTTTTTTATATATACCCTAATGATATTCCCTTCGCAACCTTTCATTATCAAACTCACTTCCTTATTTTTTTGATACATCGTTATAATTCCTTCTAAATGTCAGAAAGAGTGGCACCACACCAAAGATATCATTAGAAAATTCAGAAAGCTGTTTATCCGTTGTATACAACCTACTTTAAAACGATGTAATGATTGATTACTCCTGATGTGAACATCACGTAAACATCACGTAGTTCGAAAAACTAACTGACAAATCGATGTTTCATATGAATACACAGAATGTTCCATATTTCTCTATAGCAAGATAAGAACCGTAAAGGGGCAGTTACGAAGTGGGGTAATGACAGCATCAACGCTAATCGTAATCGACATTGGCATTTCCAAAACGCAAATGGTGAACGGAATGCTCGATTTTATGTTTACTGTTATTTTTGTTATTTTTTTTTTATTTATTTTTATTTTTTTTTTGTTATTTTTGGTATTGTTAGTAAAACGGAAATGTCATGCGCTCTGAAGCACCTTACGTTTCGCGAGTTGGGGGTTTAGCAACATGAAATTTTAAATGCCGGTTAGAAATGTTAGCGGGGTATGCTGATACGCCTTATTTTTCAATAAACTGTGAAAACTGGGGAAACGCTGCGAAAACTGGAGAAACTTTCGCCGTCTATACAGTCAAACATACAATTTTTTTTACAACAACGCAGACCTATTTACGTTGCCTTCTGGACTTAAATGTCAAATCGCCTGAGCGGGGAAATTGCACCCACTACCTTTGAAACCAAAGACCGAGGTCCTACCTTTGAGGCCGTGTAAGTACGGCTGTGGTAGGTCCGAGGCCTTTGGTTTCAAAAGTCGTGGGCTCAATTCTCCGCCCAAGCAGAAGAACATCTGGTCGTAAAGGCAACGTAAATAGGTTTGTGATAACTTCAAATGAACACTTCTAGTCTCCTTAGTAGTGCTGCTGCTTCCGTTTAACTCGCTCTAACTTACTCACACCATGATTTAATGCATGAAAAAAATAGTTAATGAAATGAAACGATAAACTATATGTTGTTAACAAGTACTTTTGATTTAAAATTACAATCAGTCATCAATAGGCTTAGTGCACAAACAGCACTTGGGTATCTATGGGTATAAAATACGAACCCAATGCGAGCACTCAAACCCACTTGAACAATAAAGGAGGGATATCAGGGACAATCATACTTCAAGGTGCTGAGACAGACAGTAAATCGAAGAGGAAGACGTATAGGGACCATGTTCAGTAGTATTCAGGAAGGACACTTGCCTAATCGTTGCCCTGGCGTAAGTTCCAAGAACGGGAACGGTGGTCCCTTGCCGCCAGAAGGCGACAAGAAGCCTAAAATATTCACCAGTAAGGATTAGAGGGTGCAATCAGAAATTGCAGGAAGCATGATGAAATACATTGTCATGTCCAATGTTCAGAAAAGTGGTAGAACAACAGGTGGTATTAACGGTAGGCAACTATACCCTTCATGCCTGTCAGGATTGACGGACAGACATACAGGCCGTACTCGGCAATGGAGTTACGTCATCGGTCATTTCACAGGACTTGACCAATGAACTAGCAATTAAAGGTTATCCAATACACCAAGATGCAAAATTGATACCACCTCGGCATTAAACAGGACGGAAAGCCAACTGGGATCGAGAAGGGCTAAATAAATACGAATGCAGACCTATATTTACGTTGCCTTTTGGACCAAATGTTAGACAGCTTGAGTGGGGATTTGAGCCCACGATTTTTGAAACCAAAGACTGTGGCCCTACCACTGAGGCCGTGTAAGTACGGCTCAGCGGCAGGACCGAGGTCTTTGGTTTCAAAAGTCGTGGGCTCAATTCCCCGCTCAAGCAGTCTGACATTTGGTCCAAAAGGCAACGTACATAGGTTTGCATCCGTATTTATTTAATCATGATGGCAAACACCAGAAAAAGATTCTATGTTCTATACATTGCACAGCAGAGACAGTAAACGGACGAGAATGCTGTTCTTAATTTTGCCAAATGCAATTGACAATATTATGGTAATGCCGGGATTTCCTATATAAAACAAGGGCCTCTTTGGTTAGGTTAACGGTGGACGGTGCAGCCAGAGTAAGCTGACACCATTTGTCAAAAAGGGAGAGATACACAGGCTTGCATCCACTGTCGACAGGAATGTGGAGATAGAGAAGCATGATCTAAGGTTGATTAGTGAAAATATCAGTACAGCGCCTTGTTCACTTTGGTTTAAATACGTTTTCTGTGTAATAAACCAATCAATCAATCAATCATACGTTTTTTTTAAAGTCAGTTAAACTAGTTCATAACAGTGAACACGTGAAATCAATAATATTAATCCATACGGTTGCAGAAAATTAGAAAATACAAACTTAAACCATTCGTGAATGATGGTAGCTCCTCATCTGTAGCACATGGTAGCCATTTTGTCTTTAAAGTGGGTTCACTTTCGCTTTATTGGATTAAGAGGTGCCTTCAAAACTCAGTTCTAATTTGTTACTGCAGTGACAATGTACTAAGAATTCAGTAAATTAAACAAATGCAAATTTTCAAATACCAATGAATGCTGGCAGCTCTCAACCTGTAGCATGTAGAAGTCAGATAATTGCGCCCATAGGGAAAACGTCATTCAATTTCCCATAAAGTATTTTGTTTGGAGTACATACTACTGACAATATCAGCCTACAGCCGAATATGAATCCAGCGATAACGTCAACTTAACAGAGGAAGAAATTTACCGAAACATCCCAAATATGTCAGCGTCAAGCAATTTGCTGCTCGAAGTGGGGAGAGGGTGAGGAACCTCCTGAAAACAAGGTCATGAAGAAATACACCTAAAAAAGCTCTATCAACCTGCCAAAATGTAAAACCCTGTAAATACGTTTTTCACTATATCCCTAAGACAATTAATGGATCTGGGAGGAAAGGTAGACACTACGACTAATTGTGGCTATATATTCAGTAGTACACATATACGTGTATTTTCTTTCTCTCATTTTTCACCTTTTTTTCCCCCAGAGGACAGCGGCGATCGGAGCTGCCGCGCAGTATGAATTAACGAAACAATTAATCTACGTAACTAAGGTCGTAGTTTTGTTTGTTTGTGTATCTTTTCATGGACGTATATACTATCACACTACGCGTATATGGACGTGTGACAGTATATACGTCTCCAGCTCCATGGTCTTTCAAACAAAGTTTTCTGTATAAGTAATGATTGGAACTATTTTCTCAACGAAGTTGCACAGTACTGATGACGTCATGTTTTTTTCCAGTCACAATATTTTCATGCAATTGAAATCTAAGCCTCTATGGCTCTTAACCCTGGATCTAACTAAATCTAATAAAAGCTTTGGTGACTCCTAAGGAAACATCACAATATATTCATGCAAACGGTAAATCACAATATTTTTACGCAAACGGTTTACTTAAATTACAGTATTTTCACGCAAACGGGAAATCACAACAATGCTCTATAAAACCGGCCATATACGGGGGGGTTCCCTAGTAACTAAGAAAAAAGTAAAAAAAAAAAAAATTGAGGGCCAAACTATACAACTAAGGCCATGCAAAGTAAAAAAAAAAATGGTTCTCAGGCCCTTCCGCATCGATTTTTTTGTAAGAAATAAAAATAATCGACGCGGCATTAATTAGTGACTTTTCCAAAGTCGTATTAGTCTGATCACTACTCTTGTATCAATATTACATAATTCGCTACATCAAATAAAAAGTCTCGCATCAAATTATTTGTTTGGGGGGGGGTTCTGAAATCTGATCTATGCTTGCTTCGAATAAAAATTTTCGAAACACAGCTTCTGAAATGCTGTGTTGAAGCAATCTGGCCATTCTTTTTTTTTTTTTAATGTGAGGATCGAGTCAACACCTTCCCCTTCAAGTAATGTCTTTCCTTCACTGAGAAATAAAAGCTATAACCACTATTTGGATGAATTGCTTTTGGAAGACTAATTAGTCGTGACATACACGTGTGCTAGTGTTCGTTTTAGTTCCGAAAACTACAGAAGCTACAAAAACGGTAATTCGGGCTGGCGTTAGTAGCCTATTAATGCAAACTGAATGTAGGACAAAAAATTTACGGGATTGGGGAATTTTAAGCCGGATTTAAGTGTAAGTCAACCATTTGAAAAAGTCACACACACACCTTTGATAGTCACGACTTGTTCGTCCAATAAAAATTAGTATGAAAAAGACATTTAGGTCCACAAAATGTGTTAATCCCTCTGTGCCCGAGAACCTAAGGTGTAATAAAAAAAAAGCCTCATCCCTCGTCAGTTTTCAACTTTTGTGAGCCCGAGAACCACTTTTTAAACTTTGCATGACCTAAGATCGTACTTTTTTATCTGTTTGCGTGTGTGTCCATAGTAGGATTTTCGATGATCGTTATTTTTTTGGTTTGTTTGTATGTCCGCAGTAGGAATCTCCATAATCTTAATTTTTTTGCGTGTTTGTGTGTCTTTCAAATTGAACTGTCCATCTAAGTAATGATTCGAACTGTATTCAACAGGATGCATAGTACTGATGCCGTAACGATGTTTTCCAACGGGAAAGCACAACAATGGTCTATTAAACCGGCCATATACGAGTTGGAGTGAGAGTATGCCTTAGTATACAACAAATAAAGGATAAGTTTACACAGTACCATTGATCTCCAGCGTACAATTGGTTGAGTGAAACCGGGTTTCAGGCCTCTGTTTAACTGGCCCCCTCACTTGGAACAGGCTTCGAAGTAAATAGGCTGGCTCGGGTTAATAATGGGCGGAATGGGCCAACGCATTTTTTTCATAGAGTTTTAATAACGAACCATTAAAGAAAACAAATGGAGACCAGCTTCACGCTTACCCCTACAGTTAATGGGCCAGCTTTGCAATCCAGAGGGCTCGTAGGGGCTAAGGACAGGCTAAATAGATCAATGCACATTTTTCAAATATATTTAAAAAATATGGAAATTAGACATGATATTTTAATTCCGAGTAAAATTTTAAAAAAAAAGAATTTGTCAGTGTTGTAAACAAATGGGCTGGCTGGGGGTATTCATGGGCTAAATGGGCCAAGCAAAAGGCCGAAAACCCACAATACACAATTTAAAAAAAGGAGTGATATCATATCAAAAACCAAAACTGGTAAAAGGGGCCGCCAAGTTCCGAATGGTTCGTCCCTTCAAAGCAGTGATATCAACACACCAAAACATTCGCCAATTTAATCGCACCAAATAATAATTAGAAGGTTAAATGAAAACTAGAACATTGCTACTTTCGGTAGCAATGTTCAAGTTTTCATTTAACGTCCAAAGTATTATTCGGAACCATTCGGAACTTGGCGGCCTCTTTTACCAGTTTTGGTTTTTGATATGATATCACTCCTTTTTTTAAATTGTGTATTGATTCAACTCCATTACCGGGCAGATGAGTAATAAAGTGCCACGTCAACAAGAAATTGGTATTCAACAATTTGCAACTACCGTTTGCCTATAGGCCGAACCATTCTCAACTTAATCACCTCTTTATTGGTTTTTGGTTTGGTTTTAATTTTGTTGTAATTTGTTGTATTTAGTTAGTTTTGGTGTGTTGATAGTACTCCTTGGAAGGGCCGAACCACTCTCAACTTGGTGGCCCTCTTACTAGTTTTTGGCTTTGTTTATTTTGCTTTGTTTTTCGTTAATTGGACGTGAATACAATTTCTTTGCAACGTTGTTTAGATTTATTGTGATACACTAGTGTGTGCCTCGGCACGTACGTCAGTATACACGTTCTCATTGCTCCTCTACCCTCCACCACGATAGCAAGCGGAATATACTCAACGTTATTGTGGGGCAGATTTTTCATTGAAAGCAGCATAGCTGGCATTTAAACACGAGGTAATTTTTGTCAGGTGGGTCATTGCTCTTGATTTCAACACAATTTAAGCTTTTGTACCGCATTATTATTCTTCCCCAAGTACCTGAAATGTGCCCAACTATGCTTCAAGATATAAGACACTGACCTTATGGCGTCTCGCTACAATGTTGTAATTAACATGAATTCTTGAACGATTTTTTTTTATGTTTGAGGTGGTGTTATTTTCAGAACTTGTTCCATTTAATTGATTATATTCGGTTGCTTTATTCCTTTTTGTCATTTAATGGAAACCAATGTTTGTAAATAAGCGATTGCAATGTTGTGAGTAACATGAATTGTTGAAAGTTGTTTTTTTTTTAAATCTGTTATGTTTTTAAATTTATTTCAGTAAATTTGTTATATTTGTTTGTTTTCTTCCCCTTTTCATTTAACACAAACGGGGGCTGGGATCCACGTGGAGTGCTGGGATCCAAGATCCAAGATCCCATCCCTCCTTCGTGGATCCCAGCACTCCTCGTCCTCGTTCATTGTTGCGATCCCGTCGTGCTGTATTGTTATAAGAGGACTGAGATCTTCAAAACGGGAGAGTAGAATACTTTAGTTTTAACCATGTCCTGCCACGTATCCAATGCATTGGACGGCAACTGAACATTTGTGTAAAAACTAAGCCCCAGCGTGCAACACGATCTTTGTGAGACGTCTGTAGGGACCCCGAGCAAGGCGAGCATGTACAAACCAATGGTTATTTTTTTCTTAACATAAATCAACCGAATGCTGGTTCGAATCCCGTAAGCTACCTTAAAAAGAAATCCTTCTATAGTTTGCTATGGCCAGTAGACGGTTACGTAAAGTTTTAAAAAGAACAGGCCAGCTTTCTAATTAAGTGGGCGGGTTGGGGCTAGTTGAGGGATAAACGAGCCAATGAAAATGTCTAAATAATAGTATAATGCAAATGATATTTAAATATTCCAATTTAACGTAAAAAATAGGGGCTAACCCTAAAGGCAACGGAAATAGGTTTGCATCTGTATTTAATTTAAAGGAACTCTTTCAAAGAATAGGGTAGATTCATTAAATGTTGCCTAAGCTTTCTTTTAACACAACACAGGGGAGGCCAAAACACAATCCCAGGGCCGGCCATTGCACATGCGTCCACGGAGCAGAAAAAAGTGTTACGTTGTTTTACCAAATGCCCTTGTCCTATTAAAGCGATAGGCACGACCATGGATGTCACGGGAATTATCTTTGTAGATAGGAGAACCCTCAACCTGATAAATTGCAGATCTTATCAGCTTATAGCACGTACACAGATGTCTCCTGAATTTCAGAGACACTAAATTCGTCTTTGCAAAGTGGTAACTGTAAGTTAACTCATCACAACCAGGTAAATATTTCTTGAACTTCTTTTGGACTAGTTCAATCATCAAACAGCCTTTTTAAGGTATGGGTTCCACATTACAATGCCATATTCCAATATCGGCCTGAAATACATCCTACGTGCTGTAACACGAGTAGCAACCATATTTCTACTTATCAAAACCATGTTCTGATAAGGTAGATCTTCCTATATGAGTAGTTTTTTTAAAATAATTTATTATTGGCTAAGCATCCCGAAGATCATGTTGATCTTGTATGGGTTACGATACAGCACAGGTAGCAGCACAAGTAAAATGAGTAGAAAAACGTAAATTATTTGTGCAAATGAAAGATACGATATGAAAATGAGAGATGAATACTTTAACAATTAAATACAATTTCTTAAAGAATAGGCCAGCAGTCTAATTAAGTGGGTTGGCTGGGGCTGGTTATGGGCCAATGAATCGGTTTTATCCTCACATGTCACCTTAAGATGAACGTCAGCCGGTTTAGCCATGATCCATGACCTTGAGGGATGATATCACTGCTTTTCATGGGAGGCTATGATGACGTCACAAGGGGAGGGAGGTGATGACGTCACTTCCGGATGGGTGTGTCATTACGTGGCGAAGGGATGATGACATCACTTAGAGTTCAGAGTATGACATCATGTGAGGGTGGGAGATGACATCATGTCATATGGTTTCCATCTGTCTCTCCATGTGTCCGATGCTTATTATGGAAATTTCCTGGAGTGATGACGTAACTTCCGGTCGCTGGAGGGTGAATATTTCACTTCCGGTAAGGGAGTTCGTGACGCCATTTACCGTGCGTACAGTATGTGTATTTGGTGCTTAATATTGCCTTTACCCCTATTTACTAGTAGTACATGATTATATACTCTGTAACATTAGTCCAAATCAGAAGCTCCGCTTGCGTCTTTAATTGGTAAGTAATATATTGAAATAAAAGTTCGACTATTGCTTAAACTCAAACCAGCATCACAGGATCTCCATATTTCCAACGGCTTACAGAGTGTTCTATCATTACGTAGAAATCGCGGTGGCTTGATATTCCATATAACATCGATTTATTTTGAAGTATAAAAATTCGACGAGTTTGGTGCAGTAGTTGGTCAAATGCTGGCTCATGCCTTAATATATTCCAACTCTCTTCGTAGTCACAACATTATTTTCTGGCCCCAAAAACATGAAGTTGCCTTCGGAGATATTTTTTTAAGCATTTCGATTGCTTCGAGATAACAAAAATAAAAAAAACAAAAAAGGAAACCTGTGGCAGTGTTTGAACACCCTACAGAGCTGCATAAATAAGGCGAAATGCTAGCTGTTGCCTAGCAACTAAGCCGGAAGCCGACATCTTGTTTTTTTTTCTCCGCCGGAGGTGGCTGCCGCATTGTCAAGCCGAAGCTTCTTATGCGTTAAGTTGGCCAATCGAACACCAGTATCAGTGATTACGTTTGTTAAATCTACTGTAATAATACCCTCCTTATTGACAAAACAGCGTTAGGTTTAGTATTCATCTCGTCTTGCGTTATTGCATGAAGTATGCTTACGCTAAAGTAAAGCCACTCCGACACTAGCTGATCAGCAACTGCTAAACGTTTAATCCCTTACGCTGCGAAATAGGTATTGTGGATACATTATGAAACCTTACAGCAATACACTCACTACATTACGGGAGGAGCGTATTCCAATGAAAAGCAACATTCGGTAAGCGTTATATCACGAGGGCACGAGTTTGGAGGGTAAATGGGAAGAAACGCGTGTTGTACGTTCGATCATTGGGACAAACAACACCTGTTTTTTACATGCACAAAACTTTCCGGAAACCGCAACTTTGGCATTCCAACACCGGTTATGACACACTACAACCTAGGGACGATACGTGTTAAATTGAGCCCTCGCCAGTGGCTATCTTGTTCCGGTTTCATGAAAGTTTCGTTGTGTAGAAAAAATTTGCTGTGTGTCCGAATAAGCCACCGAACGTTGTGATCACGCAGCTTAAAAATGGCCGGCAAACAACAATAAAAAGAGCGAAGGAGAGGGAATTTCGTGACGGTGAAGCGTGTTAGCTAACATTTGCCGTACGCGATTTATAAAAATACCAGCATTGTTTTGGCAGCACAATGTTTATTTGCCGGCTTCTATGAACTCCGCTGTGGGCCGGCTTAAGCTACGTTTACCAATGCCTAGTTGTCTGTGGTTCAGCGGGCCTTGTCGAACAGTGAGCACTACTTACACTAGTAACCCTTCTATGACGTTACGTAGCGAGTGTTAGAGTTACAATCCCCTGATGAAGCTAACGATTTTCGTGTATACAATTCTGCTTTTTTCGCTGATTTCGGGAGCTCGAAACGAAACCGGGTTATCTGCCCTACTACGATGAGAGGAACAATTTCGCTGGAGAAAACTAAGCGGAAAACCCTTACAATGCTTCATTCGCTCTTAGGGAGCACAAACCTAAATTGGGTTATCTGCCGCACGATGAGAGGGGACAATTTTGCTGGAGAAATCCAAGCGGAAAACCCAGGGTCGTTCGCAGTAGCAACCGCGTAGAACCAAAAGTGGCATAGGAGCCCGAAAAAGATACTAGTTTTTCGTGTCAACAGTTTGCAGATGCTTTTTACGTACCTTAGCTTACTATTTACATATTTTTTTTGCAATTATTGTATACTTTTTAATTTTTCTGTTTAAGTACATTTCGTTACGAACCATCAGCAAGGCCAACACAATATCGTAAAGCAAGGGCAAGAGTTGGGTTTTGGGTTTTCTTTTTGGGTGTGGTAAGTCGACCCCACCCCACCATTTCGGCCCCTCCCTAGGTAGATATCATCTTGCCAATGTGGGGGATATCAATATGGGGGACATCAATCTGGGGGGTCACCTTCGAAGGGCTGCAGTGTCCTTAGGGAACATTTACGGACACATGTTTATAGAACCTTTTATCTTTCCTTTGTATCATAGAAATCCACCCTTTAAGTTAGAGCGTTGGGTTTAAAAAACTACATGTCTATATAAATATATATATATATATATATATATATATATATATATATATATATATATATATATATATGTATATATATATACA
>JAHWFP010072394.1:70023-101894 GCA_023313725.1 Lithobius niger | reverse complement strand
CCCCCCCCCCCCCCCCGACCCACACAGGCTACTCGTGCGATTGCATCATCCCGTTTAAATTCCTGTGGTGGCGCGACATGCCGCGTGACGATGAGATGAAAAGGTTCTATAAGCGTCCTGTGACGAAATTAGAGCGAGCGACCTATTGTTGTCTTTAGGACCCTATTCGCGGAAAACCCAGAACCCACGCGGCACACTCCCGCACCCCTATTAGTGACGCAGTTTGCTCCTCTAGTAGTTCCGGGAAAGTCCTAGCAGGCAGGAGGCAGCCGTGAGAGCACAGCTGCAGCGACCGCTCTCGTGGGCGCTCGACGGCGCTGTGTGCTTTTTGCGAGCGCTAAACGTTTCTCACGCAAGGCAATTCCAGCGCCCTCTGGCTACGGGGCTACGTCACGAGTCGTAAGTGACGTCATCGGAAAGCCTCTTCTTTAGCGTTTCGCGCCAAAGCAATTACCGGAGCTCCCTCGCGATTGGTCGGGCCGGTGGGCAGACGTCATCCAGGCCCGTCTATTGGTGGAAGTTTGGCTGCGATTGTACGTTTTTCCGAATTTAGTTTTGTTCGTTGTAAAAAGGACATGTAGGGAAGCACAGACCACGTGGTCGGAGATCACCGCGCGAGTTTAAAAACACGTGCACCCCGTAGCCGGGATTCAGACGCCACCTTGACTCACGAGAGATCGCAACACACGCACGTGGACAACAAACGCCACTCGCAGTGTTGCACAAACAAGTGTCTTGTGGAAGATTGATAGTGGGAACACTGACAGTGATACTGATGCGACTAAGGAAGGACTTTCTTCTGCATATTGATCGTTGCTTGTGAGAAACAGGTTTATTGAGCCACAGGACATTTTGTTGACGGCTTGCTGTGATTTGTTGATTTGAGGAACGGAGGGTCACGTATTTCGTGACGACACCGACTCTGGACTTTTAAGTGTGACACAAAAGAAGACACTACTGTGTGGTAAGCGGCACTATTTTTTCCCATTATAGTGGGGCAAGGGGGGGCGGGCTGCGAGGGCCTAATATTCATTCAAAGTGGTTTTATGAAGTATGAACGTTAGACGAATGAGTTACTTAATTTCTGCCTTACAGTTCTTAATCTTGTTATTTTTAATTAGTTCGTGCAAATCGGTGCCGAACTTTAGGCCAAACAAACAAAAAAACCAAACCCATTGGTTTTTCTTAGTTGTTGCTAATTATTTCAGGGATGAGGTTTTTCCTCTTTTTTAGCTTTGCGAATTTTCTAAAAATACGTCAAATTTGAAAAGTGTAAACAGTTTCATTTCACAATGTAAATTGTGTTTCTAAATTATACGGCTTTTTTTTTTTTACCCAAACCAAGTTTTCAGTTAAGAAAAAAACGATATTATAAGAATATTTTGAAAACATAGACTACGTTTTCTCATATTTCCCTATTTTTGTATCACCTCTATCACCTTAAGTTTGCGGTAAAATGACGTATGGTGGTTACAAGGTATTTAAGATCCAGATTTGTTTTATTCTGTGATCGTGGCATATTTGTCATTTTGAACGCATTTAGTTTTTTGGTAATAAAAATTACATTATTGGAGGTTTGTTGATTTATAAAGATTTTAACGTTAAATATCCACAGAACGAATTTAAATTAAAAGGATAGGCCTAGTGAGCAAATTTAATTTCAAGAATTAAAAACTGTCAAAATTGTGTACCTTCTCCTGACCCCCATAAAAAGTTAAATTTTGTCTTTTAGGGGTTAACTGAATGTAAAGTGGGTGAACCCATTCTTCGTTTATTTTTTTCCCACGGAGTTTAAAAAAAAATTACTTAAAAAGAATTTACCCATCTAATTGCGGCCCTGTGCCTCACGACAGAATAAGTATTCGAGTAAGCTCGACTGATATAAGTTAGTCGTAAGCCAGCGACGGATATTCACACACGTAATAGTCATTCACCAGTCATGCGAAATCGGCGTTATGACGTCTCTACCTCACTTGGCTATAATTTGTGAATGTTCGATGGTTCAGCTCTGGTTTCCCCACGGGATAGTAGCTTAGTACAGTCTACGACTTTCTTAGTTGGCTTACCGATTTAGTATCGATAACTCGGTATTAAAAAATAATGCGATAAAATCGTTCAAGCCGGTAGGCCTATCCCGATATTCGAAAGCCGGTTGCTACGGCACGAAGAAGGCTAAGCGTGTGGATTTCCCCTGTTAATAATTTGATAATCTCACACTATGATTGAGCATAATGAAAATCGCAAGTCATTTTGTATGCAGCGGGTTTTCACAAGTAGCTTGGAAATGAATTATATTATTGATCGGCGTATGGCGTCGATGGTAGGTTAGTGAAATCGATTATATAAGAATTAGATGCGCTAGATTAAATCTAACGCATGTGAAACACATTAGAGTCAACATTGAGAACTGTATAGAATTGGAGGCCTAATTCAAAGAGCCATGTTTAATGATACGTGAACTTTTTGTCGTCATTTCTGCTCCCTTGTCCATCCTTAACGTTCACAATTTTGCCTCAACTGTGTTTCTTATTTTTAGTTTTATGTTGTCACAGAAAAAAAACATGTAAAAACTGCGTTAACAACTAAACATTGAGAAGTCCTCCCTCCTAACACTTTGAAGTAAATTGTTATGCGATTTTTAGGCATAAACATTTATTCTAACTCGTCAATTCGCTGAATTTTCCACCTGAATTGAAAGATAACATAGCTAGGGCCCAATCGTTACAGCTCTCAACATAACACTGAAAATCGTTATTTCGAGTTAGTACTGTTCCCTAGTCTTGGGGCCTGTTACCAAAGTCGCCATTTTGGCGAATAACCTCAAAACGAGGTTGTCAATTACCAAATTTTGGCGAGTAACTGACGATTTCAGTGAAGGTCGCATTAAATGTGCTTCATCTTGTGAAGATACGCTATCGAAGTAGCTGCAGATGAGCATATTAATGCGACCTTCACTAAAATCGTTAGTTGCTCGCCAAATGGCGAAAGACGAAAATTTGGCAATTGACGATTCCGTTTTGAGGCTATTCGCCAGAATGGCTACTGTAGTAACAGTCCCTGAAACTCGGGAACGGTACTAACTCGAAATAACGATTTTTAGTGTTTATTTCCTATTATATCCTATGGTAACGTTTAGTTCGTTTTTATAAAGAAAACTAATACATTTTACTCGATGAGGTAGACATTTCGTCAGTCGCAGTAGTTCTGCTGTTAAATAGGGTTGTCAGTGAATTTAGACGCTTGTCACAAGCTTCCCCTAAGGAGGAATGCCCTTATCGCATCGTAGACGTTTGTCTACCCTTTCCAAACAAATTAGTATAGAGCGTGGTTGAGGGTTGTAGGAGGGTTTACACTATTTAGAGCCCCATAAATCCACAATCCCGTATTTACAACTGTTAAAAAAAAATCCAATTAATCGCTTAATAAAGAATGATTATATAGAGTGAGGATGTTGTGATGGTTGAGATTTAGTTATAGATTCTCACTTTCCGGAATACATCCGTCAGTAGAGAGAAATGGGTTTTTAGATATTGCTAACTAGTGATAATCGTGTTGGAGGCGTGTTCTCTGTAGTCTGAAGTCTCATATCCGGTTTACGGAGCAATTGACTTACCAATATCCGGTGTGATTTAAATGTTAATGAGCGGAAAACCCCCGACGACGATTTACGTTTCCGTATTTGATATAATCCGGCCCGTTTTAAATGAAAGGGGAAAAAAAAAGTTATAACACGGTAAATTGCAGAAGAGCAATTTTGATTAGGACTAAGTGCGGCGTTTAAAATTTGAGCTGCGCTGCGATGATCAAGCTATACCGTAATTGAAAGCGTTTAAAACAAACGGAAGATTGCCGGTAAAGGGACCAATCCGAACAGCCACAAATCGTAATCAGGTTCCGTATGTTTCTTTCTTTTTCATGAAGCGTTTTTAGCGAAACACAGGTATGATGTAAAGTCAGCATCAGTACTCTTCTAGCACATTGTGCATTAACCAATCCCATTCCTGTAGACGCAGTTTGACGCAAATTGAACACCATACTCTGGTTTTGCTAAAACGCTTCAGGAAAATATTTTAAAAATACGCGCTTTCGTTTTTTTTTTTTTTTTTTTAGCAGTTTTTAAAGTTTTTTTTCTTTCCAGGATGTTTTCCTACATTTTCCACTAATTAGGTAGTCCCGTAATTGAATTTTCACAAATTTTCAAGTTTATGCAAATTTAGAGGGGTGAAGCGCTATAGCTTAGACGCCTTTTCACCTTTCAACCAACCCTTCCGAATGTCAATCTAGTAGCAGTCGCCACTTGGCCAGTAGACCTTACAAAGCACTCGCCATTTCACAATTTTTACTCGCCACATACCAAATACGTCTTTGTATGATGAAAGGTTTCTCTAATTTATGCGTTAACAAAAATTTTGCAATTTTCTTAAACTCCAGTATTAATGCAGAAAGTCCAGTTATATAGCCATTATAAATCTGAGCATAACGCCGCAAACCGTTCGTCTCTAACTTATACGGTTCCAGAGATACCCCTTTTTTAGTGGCATGCTCTGTAGCTAGTCGCCGATTTGGCGAGTAAGGCTAAATTCCGAGTCGCCAACTGTTGATTTCCACTCGCCAAATGGCGAGTGGTGACCGACATTGGGAAGGGTTGCTTTCAACTCCTAGATGCAGCACCGTATACAATCTTCGAGCAATATTAAGAAAATGATGGTAAATTAAAAATGGAACAACACTATTCGCAGCAGCGCCACGAATTTCATAACTAACACGAGATCACGTGACCCACATCAGCCTATTGAACTGACGGAGAATCCGGAACGTGGATGCTGTGTTTAGAATATGGGTAACGCTATCAAAATGGTGAACAAATGCCTTTAACGTGAAAAAAGACAAATATAAATAAATTCAGTCACGATCAACAAAATTATTGTTTTATTTATTTATTTTTCATCATTTAATTGATTTTATTAAATTTCTTTGATTAAATTTAAAACATTCCCATTTTCACATGGTTTTACTACTTTTTACATGATTTTCATACAAATTTTTACGGGAAAAAAACCGTTATTCAGAAAAATTCAGAAGGTTTGGGCAGAATGGGAAAAAAAGTTGAGGTATGGTTGGGGTGGGAGGTAGACCCAAACTCGACCCTCCGTGCTACCATGGTTGCTCCGTGTGTACAAACCTTGGTGCACCTGTGGTAAGTGCACACAAAAATAATACAGTGTGACGTTTCGATTCCCGTATTGGGATCGTTATCAAACCATTAAAATATCCGCTACAGTTTTGACAAAAATAAGGCGACAATTATTAGTTCAGCAAATCACTCCGTGCTAGGTGTAATGAACTAGTTTGGTGGTTTTAAGCACCTTTGGTTATTAAATATTCTTTCACTCAAGTGACGATTTTCTTTAGGCTGTTCAAGAAACGATTTACAATTACATTCTAATAAGGAGCTCGCAATCAATACTTACACCAAAGCAAAACCACAAAAACAACCAAAAGGGGTGATATCATACAAAAAACCCTTAAGGGTAAAGGTACCCATCAAGTTTTTGCCATAGAAAGTAGTGATATCAGAGCCAAAATGGCTGCCACAATGTTTTCCGTCCCAACCCTGATCACTCAATCTTAACTAATACCTCGGTAATTTTCATTTAAGCTTGAGTGATCGCGGTTTCGGACCACAAACTTGGTGGCAGTCATTTTGGCTCAGATATCACTACTTTCTAAGGCGAAAACTTGATGGGTTCCCTTACCCTTACGGTCTTTGTATGATATTTTTTAACACAAAATAAACAAAAACTAAATAGGCCTAATTACTAGCAAATGACACATTGCGCCATCTAAAAGCGTGGAAACTAACTACTACCGTGGTACCTATGTATGAAAAAAACCATCATCTGCTCTTGCTAGGCTAGTACAAATCTTCCAAAATTTATAAATTTGCTTCCACACACACCAACAGTCGACAAATGGATAGTCTTTTCTTACTAATGAATGAAATTCTTGAACTTCTATAAATAGTCCTCGATAAGGACTTCGCAATGTGTACAATCATTCACTCGCTAGGAGGCATATTTCACATTTTTGTTGTATGAAGATGCGAGGTTATAGATCAGTCATTAGCTTCAGGAGAGCCAGTTTTTCCTTGCCATTTTAGCTTTAAAAAACTGTAAAAAAAAAAAATCTTAACTCCTTGTGTGGTGCACGGGTTTTGGGCTGCGCAGAACTAACGCTCGCATTTCTTAGATCGACGGTACTGATTACGGGTTGTTGCCTGCGTAGAGGAGCCGTCTACCACGTGGCTCCGCGGAGATAAAAAACGCTTGGCGTAAAAACATAAATTGAATTCTAGCAGATTTTTGACACGTTGTTGGTCACCGATTCCGGTGTATTTTGCTGTTAACCATCTCGATAGACCTCAAAAAACAATCGCCATTTCCTAGTTTCCACTTGCCCCATACATCTTGTACGGTGTAGTTTTTTATTTTTTTATTTATGAGTTTACCGGAATGTACGTAATTTTATTTAATTTCATTGTCATTGCAGAAACAAATGTTGTGTAGCCCTTGAAAATCTTCTTAAACGGTTCCCGCGATATCGGTTTTGGGTTTTTAGTCTGTATAGAGCCTCAGTGACAATAACATCATAGTATTATACACAACTCTATGCTGGAGCCTGTAATTAGGCTAGCTGCAAGGCGCACTAGATAAACATGGCGGGGAAAAAAATGAAGGGCGTCTTACTGGAACCAATGCTGTTAGAGCGTATTTCTTGTGTCAAAAAATGCGCGACTTTTTCCGATTAGTTGGCAGTTGCTTAAATTTTTAGCAAGTGGAACCTTTTCTTTTCCGATTAACAACCTCGCAGCAGAAGGGACTGGAGAAAACAACGTTTTTTTAGGCCTAAAAAAGTCACTCACAAAGCACAAGTGTACCCCATTTTAGTATAGTGCCCCTTGTAGTTAGCCCTCCCGATGCTAGCCTCTTAGCCAATATGGCGTCATTGCCATGCTCTATAGCTAGTCGTCGTTTTGGCGAGTAAGGCTAAAATTCAAGGAGCCAATTGTTGGTTTTCCTCGCCAAATGGCGACTAAATTCGGAGGGACTTGGTTGTTACCATTGTTGTGGCTAAAACAGGGGATTACAATCTATGTTCATCTCTTCTTCTTTGCTCCAGCTATTGCTAAATCAGATTAAATTAATCCGTATTATTAGGGGATAAAAAGGCAGAACGTTTGGCAGATTACGGCTCCCAACTAGATGAATGCATTATAAAAAGCATTCACGTTGTAACGAATTTCAAATGAATGTGATTTTGATGTGGTGAAATCTCAGTCGGTAAATATTGAGGAGGTTACGATGCTGTTTTGAGACCAGGCCGTGAGGAACTTTTCTTTCGATATGTTAACTGCTTTCATATTCAAATAAATCAGTCTGCACAGTGGTGTACATCATAAGGGGGGGGACAAGCTTTCCCAGCCCCCTAAAAAAAAACGAGCCGAGGGTACGAAAAAAATCCATGGTAAAATTCGCTGCTGTCTCCCCATTTTCGGGAAGGGAAAGGCCCTGCGATGTCTCATGCTCGTGTCGATTGTAGCATGTAAAAGAACCTAGGAATTTTCGATGGCACTAACTTAACAAAATTGTCCCGCTCTCCTTCTGGCTTAGGCTGGGTGCCCCTTAAAAGCTTAAGTTGTTGTCTTCCCGTGAAATTAGGCCTACTTTTAGGGTTAGTTTCATTTGTTTAAGTGAATATTCAGTAATTACTTAAAAACGGCAAACTACGCCACACATGCAGAGTAAATATTTCTCTAAGGCACGGAATGATCTGAAATTCACAAATAAGATCCTTGGCGCCATCTAGGTGCGGTGTGCTGAAATCCCTCTCCCTACCATGTTTATATTATTTACCCAACTTATTTTATTTGTTGTTGTATTTTGGCTTCCATTTTAATCCATTCGACGTTGTCTTCAAATTGGTTGACAACTCTCTTTGTTATTGCGTTAATCTTTAAGAAAAGTGGTAAGTAAGAATTACCGTAGAATGAAAACGTAATTCTTTTCAAGAACAGACCCCACACAAAAAAAAAAAAAAAAAAAAAACAAGGAAAATTCCTCGTACGTGTAGCGATTGTTTATTTTTTATTTTTTTTTGTAGCGATTTTTATCTGCGCGGGGTTTTTCCTGAAATGACTTTCCTTTTACGCGCCACAAAAATACACTGGCAATGACCCCGAACTATTTCGGATCACGTGATCGAGGTGGACGCCTAAAATGGCCTGACCTACTATACAATCGCCATCTGCAAAGGAGGTATCTCACCACCAGAATTCGCAGGTGTGCGGGTGTTTCACTTAACACCTTCCGATTCTTGGGCATTTTCCACTCGTCCCCAAAGAGCACGTGGGGGAAAGGGGGGGGGGGGGGGGTAATATTCGTAGGGTGAAAGTTGGGGGGAGAATTTGGAAGGGAGGAGTTTAAATCCATAGGCTTGGCTAAATAACCTCGAACCGTATGACAGGGTGAATGAAATAATGAAATAAATAATCCTTACCTCCTAGTGAAAGTCTGCAGAAACTCTCCCACTGGTCGGATGTATTGACCTCATAATAGGCCTACGCCCTACGATAGGCTTAAAATAGACTCCATTCCGACCAGAAATAGACTGGAGTTAAGGAAATGCTTACTAGCGTGTGCAAGGGTTAGCGAGGAAATTAATGGCGTGGGCATTGAGGAGGCAAAAAAATAGATCATATTGCGCATTAGGAAAACCGCAAAATATAATTGTGTTTCTTTTTTTTTAAGTTAGCCTCAGGGCTGACGTGTAACACACAAATGATGCCGACCGCACAATGAGGAAAATGAAATTACCATGGGAACTCGAGATTTCCAAACGGGTTGTGATTTATAGTGCAATCAGATCTGCTTTACACATAGGTCATATTTTTGCGTCCGCTGACAGGAAAATGTTGAAAAGGGCAGTTAAGTACTTAGGACATGGAAAAAATCATGTCGGCTTTAAAGGTAGTGTGTGTGGCAACTCACAATTCAGGTCGTTTTTTCGAGCGCTACAGCGTAGTTCATATCCGTCCATAACCACAAAATGGTCGGCCTCACAAAGTAGTGATATCATTAAATCAAGGAAATGTGCCCTTGCCGACTGGGGGTGCAAATGCTCACAAAGTAAGAGCTATGAGAGGGTACAAATGGCGTTAATAAACAATATTGTTTAAAAATGCAATTTTTTTTATGATGTATTAATTTTGTAGTCTACTCATTTATCCAATTAAAGAAGGGATTTCTCTTTCATTTTCGTTTGCTTTCCGGTGTACTAGCTGACGTAAATGCATGCACTAAGAATTTTTTCAGTTAAAACGAGCCTACATTTTTAATTGTTTCAGTTCGTTGCTGGTGATAATAAATTTACATTTTTTTTTCAACCAGTAACTTTTTTCACTTGAATATGTTCACTTTTTCACAATTTCACGTGAAAGTGTAGTTTTTATCCTAATGGTCATTAAACGCAACTAATTTAGTACCAAAATTGTAGTATTTAATTATTGGATGGGGAGGGGCCGACAATATTAACCCTATTAACCAGGCAAGTTTACGCACTGCCCTCATCATTAATTCTTTGGCGACTCCACTGTCGGTAAAAATTCACTACAAACATTTTTAAAGCAGTTAGCAAAAACCAAAATCTTACTAAAGCGTTTTCGTAAGAAATTCAGTATGCAGCCATCATGAATTTTTTTTTGGTAAAGAAACCTTTTTTTGCTTTACAAAAAAAAATCTCTTTTGGTCTATGCTCCCTAGATATAACCCCACGCTCCGCTCCCGTATGTCAACATTATAATAGTGGCAGCGGCTCTTGTGGTTATATGTTGCTATGTGTTTCTCATTAGTTTTGAAGGGAAAGAAGTTGACCAGCCGGCAAGCAATTTTTTTTTTCTGTTTCGGAATCACAACCACGTAAAATGTAAACAAATCGAAATCTAAAATCGTTTTTGAATCATCAAAGGAAGCGGTGTACCGGCAATTTAGTCAATTCCTACTTCCTGTTGGAAACGCGGACAGTCGCTTGAGTCATTAAGATAAAAACTCTGGGGAAATTTCCTGGCCTCAGGTATTCGGAAAATTGAGTCGTCTTTTACAGTGACGTCATCAGTAGTTAGTCGTCTGTGTAGAAGCAAAACTTTGTAAAATTGTACCTATGCTGTTTTTTTTTTGTTTCTGGAAATCATTATTATAATATCGGAGGCCGGCTAAAAGGAAAAGGAAAGCCTAAAGAAAAACCACTTCTCCCCTCCTCGCGCCCGCATTGAAAATGCACTCTCCCACTCTACCTGCAGCCAAAAAGGAGCTAGGCATGAGTGGTCGATCAATCTGACAAGTCGTCGGGAAGAGTGCCAGAAAATGTCCCGGGAAATGTGACCGGCCCCGTGCATAGCACGGCTTCCTCTAGTTATAAATAAAGAGCTATTGTCACGCAGATTAATAAAACTGATCCCGTAGCCTACTTCAAAAATAAAATGCCTACTGTAAACTCTGGAACACGGTAACTTTTAAGCTCCCTGTACTGTTGCCGTGTGTTCGAATCTAGCGGGAAAAAAAGTTACGAAAGTAGTTTTTCGACTGCCAGGTGAAATTCGAATCAAGACACTGATCTATCCAGCAATAATGACACGATATAAAAAAAAAACCAACAATAACGACAAAACTCCTACAAAAGTATTGTCTTCGTGCAACTCCGTTCGCTGCCTGGTGAAATTCCAGCAAATTAGACAACCGACCTAACCTATAGCCTAAAATAACAACAATACGAACAATGTGTTCACATCTAAATAAAAAAAATTTGGCTTTCATTTCCGCTCACTGTTTGTTCACATACACAATGATTTTAAAAAGTACACATATTTTATATAAAATAATTTTTGGTAATAAAATCTACTCGCACCAGGCCCAAATCGATTTTTATTTATGGTTGGTCTAAATGCCGTCAACTTTTAAGTTAATCTTCGCCAACCTCCTGTTTGGTAGCGTCGCGGAGTCAGTCTGCCAAGGCTGTTTGCCCCAGCCGTACGCTGCCCAGACAAAACAAAACCTTAAAGATTTCTACCTCTCACTACTTAAGTTATCCTCACTTGAAAAACAGCGTTTCGAATATTTACATACGAAAATGTCCGACGATCTTTTTCTAATAGAAAACCAGTAGCCAACCTATAATTTTATCACGATAGATGATTGCAATAATAAATAATAAATAATTGTAATGGCTAACCACAACAACCACAAGTAGATAACGGCGGTAAAAATAGCTTCCGTCGTTCGGAACGGAAATAATTACATAAGTGCCTACGTGAGGCTGGTCTTGTTAGAGACCGCAAACCTTGGCCCTCAAGGTCACATCCAGATTGAAGGTTGAAGTCAGTGGTTGTGGATATGGAGCACGTAAATGAACGCGTTAAGAGAGCGTTGGTTTTCCCTTTTTTTTGCTAAAATTTCACACCAGGATTTTATAGGACGAAAACAAGAGTGACTGACTTTTTAACAGCCATTCTTTAATTTGTTTACTGTGACTGCGTGATTCAAGTGTGCCTCAATATCGTATTCAAGGGTTTACTTTGATTCCACACTTTATTTTCCACCATTCCACCATTAATTTTTTTTAAAGCCGTACTATGAAACAAATCGTTTTATTTATTCAAACATATCGGATTTTAGATGCTCCAAGATGAGCTAGTATTGCGGTGGCGCCATCTAGAGATTAAATTCGACATTACAGCATCTGAACAAAGGCCGATTGAGGTATACGCTCACTGGCGTATTCTTTTCGTGAGTTTGTGTCTCAGTTGGTTCTGTTTTAAAGTGGCACCATCACCGATTGAAAGCAGACGAAATCTGACAACATCTAGCGCTATGTAGTACTATCTAGCACTTGCTTGCACCAAGCGAAGGAATGCATAACGGCATTTCTTTTAACGAAACAAGCAAGCCACGACATCCTTAAATTATTGAGTAAAAATTTGGTTCGTCCTCGTGCACCTGGAAGCAAGTATGAAGGTTAACAATATCACGGCCGCTAGATGGCGCCACGGTATTTTCGTCGCATTTCAATCGGTGATAGTGCCACTTTAAAACTAGTGTGACATTAGCAATAGAGCAAGTGACATTTGCCGCCGTATTGGCACCAGTATGGGTTTTGGAGGGCATAACTACAAGGTGCACTACATAAAAATGAAGGAAAAAACAACGGAAGAGCGGATTTCTTAGGCTTAAAATAACGTTGTTTTCTCCAACCACAAAAATCGCGCGATTTAGGTCTAAGAAATCACTCGTAACAGCATCGGCTACAGTATGACGCCCTTCTGTTTCTCTCTGCAGTGCCCCTTGTAGCTAACCCATTAAGGCTCCAGCATAGAATTATATACAATAATACTACGTCGTGTCACTGCTCTATAGCATATAGGTTTTCCAAAAATAAGACCAGTGTTAAAGGAAAGAAAACAATCTAGCGCGCGAGATAGAATCGCACAAACCTCGCTGTCATCACCGCAACAACACTTGGGATCAGAACGTCTGGCGCCGTCTGTTATCTGTTTTTTTTTTTTTTTTTAATTCATCACTGCACGGCGGTGTAAAAATTAAGCATTAACGGCTAAGTGCTGGATTGCTTTAAAGGCCGGTTGCCACCATACTAGAGTCTACAACATTTAGTCCTATCAAGTTCTCTCTCGCTGCAAGCAAATAAATGCACAAAGCAATAAGTTTCAACGCACAAACAAGCAACGTGTCTCCTTAATTATTGAGCAAAAATGTGGGACGTACTCGTGTACCTGGGAGTAAGATGTAAAGATTAACGATATTAATGCCACTAGATGGCGCCAGGGCATTTTCTTTATATTTTACCGTGGCGCCATCTAGTGGCATGAATATCGTTAATGTTCAGTTGTTTCCAGGTGCACGAGGACTTACCAAATTTTTACTCAATAATTAAGGAGTCACGTGGCTTGTTTGTTGTTTTAAAAGATATTTCTTTGTGCATTCCATTGTTCGATGTAAGCAAACGCTAGAGAGAACTAGATAGCGCTCGACGGCGCTAGATGCTCGAAACTTTAGTTTGGTGGCAACCAGCCTTTAAAAAATGGTGACATTTTTGAAAAAAAGCTGACAAAAAAAGCTGAAATTTAGATTTATTTATTTGTTTAATTTTTTGAGGGGGGGGGGGGGGGGGGTTGGGACTGTACGCCAACACCAGACATCTTTGATATGCCACTCCGATGACGATGTATTCCAAACACCATGACTACAATTACACATTATAGTCTCCGCGACCGATCTTGAGTTTGCACAGAATGATCCCGAACAATCGATTGTATGTTTTTGGTAGCGGAGTGCCTTGTTGACATCCAAAATAGTTACAAAAACAATGGTGGCCGTCGATTAAAGCCGCCCCCTCCAGGAAGATGTATCTAATCATAAAATACGTGCAGCACTCAAGATAGGCCGCGCACACAATACAATACTTTTGTTGATTCCAATAATCGCAAAAACAAGAAGAAAAATTACGCATCACCTGTCGTATTTTGTTCAAAAATTGATCATTTCCTTATCATAAATTTGGCTATGGTAACCTTGCTGTACTTGAAGTTTATGAAATACGGAAGGTGTTGTAACTCCTACACCTTAAGGCAATTTCCCTCACCAGATCATTAATTTAAAGTGTAGGACAGGTAGTGGAATATCCTTTTTCCTCCTTGTAACTTGATCCCGAAGTTAATGCTTCACAAATTATGCAGTAGATTGTGATGAATTGAGGTTAAATACACGTCAACGCGAAAGAAACTCAAGGAAAGGCCCTGCATTTCCTGTATCTTTCGCAACATGGCAAAGCAAAGCTCGCTAAGTATTAATACAAATTGCATTGTGATTTAGAAAACAAAGAGGAAACTTGGGGCTGTTTATGCTGGACCCTCCTTCATAAACGTGCTAGTGGCAGTCAAGGCCAACTGAGAGCGAGGAACGAAACTACTATCTCAATTGGCCTTGGGGCAGTATAACCAATTCAGTAGATTGGACTTAGAGGGCGCTAGGTGTTTTATTTGTGAGTTTCTGATCACTCCATGACTTAGGAAAAAATTATTTTACGTTTTTACCTGGTTGGGCTTTTTTAATACCTTATGCTTAGTAATAGGCAAGGGCAAATAAAACAAAAGCGATTACGTGCAAATGCAGGCGTAATTACTGGTGGCTCCAGCTAGCAGAGTGGACAACTTTCTCCGCAACAGTACCTCGGTGTAGGGAAAAAGTTATCCAGAAACTTATCTTCTAGATACGCCGGCGGTGGCGCACGCTAGTAGTTAGCGCGCACAGGCCTGGACCCGTGGGTGGCTTTCGTTATCGGGATTGCAGAAATTGTTGTGAACTATTTCTCAAGTGGCATTGCACACGCTGCTGCTATTGCTGGAATGATGATACCTCTTGCTTACGGTGTTAATAAATGTAGATAAGCGTTGTTCATGATTAATGACGTTGTTCACTAAACCGATTTTTTTTCTCTTTTTTTCCCCTTCAGATGAACAGCAGCTTGCCGCTCGGTGTCATGGCGTTGTTGGCCGCCATTGCCTGTTTAGTTCCGACGGTTCCCGCCAGGAGTTTTTTCCGGCAAGAAATGCCAGAACTCGAAATTGAAGGACACCACCACTTAAGCAAGCGAAGCTTTAATAAAATCGGATGCCTTGGATTTTATGACAAGTCCGACTTTGCGCGGCTGGACCGCATCTGTGAAGATTGTCATCATCTGTACAGAGATTCAGACATCCACCCGATGTGCAGGTCAGTACACGAGTGTTCAATTATTGCTGGAATTGAAAGTGGGGTTAGTGAGGCTGGCGACTGCAGTGACCACCCACGAAAAACAGAAAAGAAAAAATCAGAAACTATCAAAAAAAAAAAAAAACTTTTTCACACTATCGACCTAATTCACCATTCCAGTCGAATCATTTTATCGTTCTGGTTCATAAAATCATAACGAAAAAGTGCTTACTTATTTTAAAGCATGTTAAAACGCTACTCACAGCCATAGCGAGGCCCGACGCCATACTGCGAGAGAAGCACAAGAAAACCTAATTTCGACCAGAATATTAAAAAACGGTAATTATCTCTGGCCGGAAAAGTTTGTGGTTGCGGTTTCTGATGTCACATGTTTAGCCGCAGCAAGCGCATTTTCCCAAATGGTGGTCATTTTTCCCCCAAATTAAGCACCTCTCTGCGACTAACATAAACATCAGAAACAGCAACCAAAAACTTGTCCGGCCAGAAACAATTTCCATTTACTAATATTCTGATTGAAATCAGGTTTTCTTTTTTGTGCTGTCGTCTCGCAGTATGGCGTCACCCTCGCTATGGCTGTGAGTAGCATTTCAACATGCTTTAATAATCCTTTTTTTTTACATAAATAAGCGTTTGCGTACGTTTTTGTTATGATTTTATTAGCCAGAACGACGAAAGAATTCTACTGGTAGTTGAATTAGTCCGATAGCGTGAAAATTGTTTTTTCCAGATAATTACCAAAAAAAATTAAATGTAACCATTTCACACTGGGCTTCACTACAGTCCCAGGACGTTAGAACGGGTGTTCGTTTGTTTGTTTATTTGTTTCATTCCATCCTGCTTGTTCAGATACAATAGAGCAGTGACACGACGTAGTATTATTGTATATAACTGTATGCTGAAGCCTTAATGGGTTAGCTGCAAGGGGCACTGCAGAGAGAAACAGAAGGGCGTCATACTGAAACCGATGCTGTGAAGATTGATTTCTTAGACCTAAAACGCGCAATTTTTGTTGTTGGAGAAAACAACGTTATTTTAAGCCTAAGAAATCCACTCTTCCGTTGTTTTTCCCTCCATTTGTATGTAGTGCACCTTGCAGTTATGCCCCCAGAACCCATACTGGTGCCAATATGGCGGCAAATGTCACTGCTCTATTGAGAACGAATTTATTGCAGTGAGGTTTCCGAAGTGAGCAGATAATTCGACACCACAAAACGATAGGCTTAATGAAGTTTTCAAATTCAACTTCCCCCGCGACCACAAGAGAGATACGTTGGTCTAATAACAGTGTTTTCCGCCCCAAAATGTGTTTCTTAACGACCAAGAATACGGTGTGTCTCAGGGTCATTTATGGGCCAAATAATAAGTTTTTCTCTCCCCCTTGGCCTCCAAATTAGACGTTGCAAATAATTGCAGGGCGTTGGCCACACCTCCCTCCGAAATTCCTGAAATGTTTGGAATTCTTGGAATATTCGTTAAGTGAATCATCGGTCGCAGTCGTAGTATAGGGGTAGTCCTCTCGTTGGCCTTCCCGCGTTTCGAACTGTGCGGCCATTGAGTATTTTTATATTTTCTCCGGTACTTGTCCCCCACCCTCCAATCCCCACTCATTTGTTAAATTCGTATTCCGTTCACTGATTGTGGGATAAAAAAGTTCAGTTTGTTTTGTGAGTCAGCCGCATAGAATTCTATAACAGACAGTATAAAAGAATAGTTTACAACAGAAAAATAATGTAATAAAGAAAAAATACCTGAAATCTGGTAAGGTATCAGGAAGTGTTAAAAAAAAAAACCGGAGACATGCAATATGTCGAATTTTAGAATACAATTAAGGCGTATATATTTTTTTTAATTCCTGTAAAATAAAAGCAACCAAAATCCTACAAAGGACTCAAAATATTTTTGAAATAAAAGTAATGATATCAGATTCACAACACAATGGCTGCCACCAAGTTTGTACTCCAGCCTAAGATTACTCAAGCTTAACTGATAACCATCGTTGTGCCTTTTACGCTAACGGGTTGTACGTTAAAAGTGTTAACCACAGACCAAATCCTGCGTGTTAAAATTTGGTGCATGCTTTAGGCTGGGTTATGTTAGGTTAGGTCAGGTAAACGAGTTTCCGTGTAGGTTTGGACAGAAACATAAAAAAAAAAAAAAAACAGTGATATAATTTTGCTTGATTAAGTCTGGACTACAACTAAGTTCGTTGAGAAGAAAGACTTGGTCTGCGGCTAACGGCTTGTTTTTTTTTTTTTAATGTTTTGTACTCTGAAAACATATCTTAAAGGTCGAGTCACCTAAATAATTAACGTTATTCACAGTCATATTCTTTGCAAAGGTCCCGTCACCGCCAGGTTCCAAAGACAATTCTGGTCGTGCTTAAAATAGTAATTTGGAGACACCTGAAGCTTCCTTGGCCCGTAATGGTGTGTGTTGGAATAGCCACAGTTAAGCTATTTCACTGCGCTTGCAAAAAAAAAAAAAAACGATACGTTCGTGTATGCAAAAAGTCTTGCAATGGAAGGAAGGTTGGTATTTTGTCCGGAAGATGTCGTTCTCGATTGACAGAAAGCGGCAGCAGAACAAATCAATCGCATCATTGGCACTTTCGGCGGCCATATTGTCCAATTCAGACGCGTTTGCTATTTTTCATACCGGCCGGTAGTGTAGTAGAACCCTGGTAATACCTTGCTGTGCAGGGAAAATATCACTCACTCGTCAGTCATCAACTCTGCTATAATTTATTACACCAGTTGTGCAAGACTATAGTAATCGGTGGTCCAGTAAAGTCTCTTACAGAAGAACTGTTCCTAGAAGAAATTTAAGTTTTTTTTATTATCCATCGTGGTTTGTTTTATGGCGTATGTCTTCGTCACTGCCTGAACGCAAGTCGGAGTCAGGCCTTAGTTATTTATTATCCTTGGGGCTTGGCAGCGCTTATGCCAATAAAACCATTTATGGCATTTTCATTGTAACACTACCTTGATGACGTTAAAGGTCTCTGCGATCATAAACGACGCCTAAATAATTGTAACGGGGAAACTGAAGGACGCAGTTTGTTTCGATTCGGTATTGTAGACTGTATTTTATTTAGTTATTTGTTTATGTTTTTGAAATTTTAAATGTGGTTCGAAATGTTTCGGACGATAATGAAAACACCAAATTCTTATTTAAGCTACACAAACTTTGAAATAGAAAACGATACGTATTTGTTCTTTTGGAAAATTATGAAATTGAACAAAAGCCCAAATTGACGTTACAAAAACAGCAACTATTTTTTTTCTTTCCCTACCTGAATGAACCTACAACCTACAACCTACAACTGAGTGAAACTAAAATAAAAAAAAAATAAAGACTGTTTTACTGAAACTTGTATCTAGTACACTTTGTGTTTTCAAGATTTTCAGACGAAAAGGTTGTTGGAAAAGTCTACAATATAGTTGTTCAACAATTAACCGAAACCAATTTAAATTGAAAATAAACTAATCCGCAAACATTTTCGATTTTTTACTGCGTAATAGACTCACTAGAGGAAGCCCGTGCTATGCACGGGGCCGGTCACATTACCCGGAACATTTTCCCGAAGACTTGTCAGATTGATCGACCACTCATGCCTGGCTCCTTTTTGGCTGCAGGTAGAGTGGGAGAGTGCATTTTCAATGCGGGCGCGAGGAGGGGAGAAGTGGTTTTCCTTTAGGCTTTCCTTTTAGCCGGCCTCCGATATTATAATAAAGATGCGAAGAAACACTTCTTATTGGTATATAAACCTACAAATATTTCCCCTAAAAATCCATTTTTCTAGTTTCCCGTCAGTGTGTATTTCTTTATAAACACGCTAAATTTTTCAGCCACTTTATGTAGACTCCAGCTTGTTGCCCGTTTTCTTGATTCGCTGGAGCTGATGGTCTTTTTTGTAGCGCCCCACTAATTTACACACCTCTGTATTCGTCACGAATTTTTTTGTTCAGGTCATAAAGTAGTGCTAGATTATTTGTGGCGCATTTTGAAAAATCTACGATTCTTGTAAACAAACGTGTATAAATATGAAAAGCTATATATATTTTTTTCTTTATCTTTACAGGAAAGACTGTTTTACTTCTGAAACGTTTGACAAGTGCGCAAAAGCGCTCCTGATAAACTTGAAAGAAGAAAAAATCCAAGACATGGTGGACAGGTTATATGGCAAAGAATGATCGTCACTTCCGGTCGACCCAACATTCCTCCAAATTCGTTATTTCCGGTGGCAAGTTCCGTTTCCGAAAAAAAAAACCATCCATCCATTTTATATATTTTTATTATTGTTTTACAAGGACCTGTTTATTGTGGAAAAAAAAAAAGACGGAAAAAATACACAAGGACTAAAAATAAACTCAAGACAAACCCCGTACAAAAAAAAATGAACTTAAAGGAATTAAAGAATGCCGGACATTTTGTTTTTCCTTGCGACCCCTGCAGGCAACTATGTGAAAGAGAGAAGATGGAGAATTTTATGACCTGGAGGAGTTGAATCTCGTGAAAAAAAATCCCTTTTGCACCTTCATTTGACTTGGGCGGCTTTGTCGTCGTTGTTGTTATCGTTGAACTGGTGTGTTATCATTGGACGGAAGCTTAAAGGCTTGAGCCTAGCTTAAGCCTAACTTAAGCCTAACGTGGAGGTGTTTCCGGTAGCTTCGTGTGCAGCTGTGACGTCATCCAGCCGTTGTTATTTTTATTTTTTCTGTTGGTTGCTATTTTGTTTGGCCGCTGTTGCGCCGTGTTGTCGTCAGTGGAAGTTTTTTTTTTTATTTGCAAATTATACGAGATTTAATGAATTGTTTTGTGCCATACCACCATATTTGTAAATGTTGATAATGTTTTATTCTATTTATGGTATTTATTATTATATTATTATTAAAAATATATTATTTATGATGCAAAGTAGTCATGCGTGTTGTGTTTCAATGCTAGTAGTCAATTTCGTTATCTGCAGAATGTGAACTAATATAATACATTAACGACGGGAAAGCCAAAGGCTCACAAGAAATAACTAAATACAGATGCAAACCTATTTACGTTGCCTTTTGGACTTATATGTCAGACTGTCTGAGCGGGGAATCGAACCCAGGACCTTCGAAATCAAAGGCAAAGGCTCAGGCTGTGTCGGTCTGGCTCAGCGGTAGAACCTTGGCCTTTGATTTCGAAGGTCCTGGGTTCGATTCCCCGCTCAGGCAGTCTGACATATAAGTCCAAAAGGCAACATAAATAGGTTTGCATCTGTATTTAATATATTACATAAGGTTGTTTGAAAAAAAATAAGTTTTTTTTTTTACAAGCCCCTGCCCCGCATGAGCAAAGACCCTCACAAGACTATATACGTATTTTTTTGGCTTATTCTGCACGGCTCCGTCGGTATTGATAACTTAGCCCAAAACTGGCACATTTTGACATTCCAACACATTATTTTTTTTTTGTTATTTTTTTTAAGATCTTTCGACTGGTGAAAAAAAAAAGTAAAAGCTCTGAACAGACATACTTGTTTCCTCTTAAAGAGTAAATAAAATAAAGGGATTTAAACTTAATACAATGGTGATTTCCCGTTTCGCAGAAACCCGCTTAGCAGAAAATAAAATGGATTAAGATTTGTTGCGAACGGGAATTCCCGTTTTGCAGAATCCAGTTTCACAGAGTCAAAATATTCTTTAAAACTTTAACATTTGAGAAGTTAAAGATGCATTCTTAATTGGAAGGAATTTGTGATTAGTTGCGGTTTCTGGTGTTATTTGTCTAGCTGCAGCGATCGCGGCAGCGCAAGCAAGGTTCGCAATTTGAAAAAAAATATTACGGAAAATGGGAATTCGCGTTTTGCAAAAAAATCTTAATCCTTTTTATTTCCTGCGAAAATGACCAATACAATAATAGAAATTTTATAACTCTCTTACATACATAAAAAAAATTAAAATCTATTGTATACAGTATTTAACACAGTAAAGAGAAAGAATTTTAGATTTACCAATTTTAGTACCATTTCTTGCTGCTAGATGCCGTTGTTATCAAAGTGTGTTAATTGGTTTAACTTGTACCTGTATACTTTTTTTCGCTTAAAAAGAGCAAACATTTAAATAAAAAAAGAGGCAAAAACATAACATCAAAAAAGTCGTATTTAAACTGCAGTTAGGATAACACACTTTGATAACAACGCCATCGAGTGGCAAGAAATGGTATTATCACCCACTTTCGATGATCTCGGTACTACACAACAATGCTTGTAACAATGCAACAAGCCTGACACCATCTTCCCAGGCCTGGAGTACTGAGATTTACATCCCAATCGTCTACACCTGAGATCGACAATGATACCCGTGCACAACAAAGATCGAATCGTACTGACATTCTTTTGCTCAGAAAGTTTGACAATGCGACTTTGCGTGGACAACAATGTTTACACAAAAAAACTGCACCATTGTTACTTGATTCCGAAGTGCCCCATCACCGTTCATGCCGCGGAAACTCAATGACGAATAACCCTTTCAGACAACTTCTCATAAAAATTTATCAGAGAAATTGGCTGAAGGGGCAATTCGTAGTTGAGATTCCGTGGTACGAACGGTGATGGGGGCTCTTCGGAATCAAATAACAATCCAGAAACGCAAGCAGAGAACCATTGATTGTTGGCTAACTGAGTTATTCGTCGTTGAGTAGCCTATAGAGCAGTGACATTTGGCGCCATATTGGCACAAAAACTGGCACCAGTATGGGTTTTGGAGGGAATAGCTACAAGGTGCACTACATAAAAATGGAGGGAAAACAACGGAAGAGCGGATTTCTTAGGCTTAAAATAACGTTGTTTTCTCCAACAACAAAAATCCCGCGTTTTAGGTCTAAGAAATCACTCTTCACAGTATCGGCTTGAGTATGACACCATTCTGTTTCTCTCTGCAGTGCCCCTTGCAGCTAACCCATTCAGGCTCCAGCATAGAGTTATACACAATAATACTACGTTGTGTCACTGCCCTATTGCTTGTACAATGACGGATGCCTTCGAAATCTTGGAACAGTAATGCAATACAATGACAAAAGTGTAATTACACGACGGAGAGCCAAATGGGCTCGATTAATTGTGTAATCATTGTGTAATAATTTTGGCTTAGGTTTAATTCAAATTGAAAAGTTACACATTTAACAAATAAATTAAAAATAATGAAGGTTGGTCAGGAGACAACCTTCATCGGGTAGGGTGAGAGCTATCCACCAACAAAACTTATCAGACTGACGGGGAAAACGGGAAACAAACCCTTCCTTGCCTATTTCATTTACAGGCCAAGCAGACACACATGCATCCTCATTGGCATGAATGCCCATTGGTTAGGAGGCAATCATCATTGGGCAGGGTGAGAGCTACCCACTAACAGGTATTATTTATCAGACGAATGGGGAAAACGGGAAATATGCCATTCCTTGCGTATCCATATTTATATTTTGGTACTGTAACTTCATCCATAGAACAAGCAGACACGTATGCATCATGATCATTCTTAACGGAACCAATCAGCACGAAAGAAGAAAATCCTAACGCCGATTTTCCCCTTCAGCTAACAAGGACGATGTTGCAGTAACAATGACTGTGAATGCTTTTTTCAATTGTTACGCGAATGGATGATAAATAGGTTATTACTCGGTGCAATAGCTCGGCCCCTCGCGCGGAACCTCGACATTGTTGATCTAAGTACTCGGAAAGCGGGTAGTAAGCTATTATTCGAGGGTTTTTTTTTAATAGCTCCGCTCGCAGGTTGAGCTTAAAATGCGCGTGGGGACGAGCCCTACCCCGACACCAAGTTTCATGATGCCCACACTGCTGGTTTTGGAGTTATTACCAAATAACCGCACGGCCATAACCAACACGAGAGTTTTTTTAAGTCACTTTTGTCTTCCTGCCCTGCTGTCTTCAATCTACTCGTGACACCTATGGAGTGAACCCAGAATATTGAGTTTGTGAGTGTAAACCCGCAATAAAATGGGCTACCTATTGGCAAGAATTTATCGGGTTTGGGAGGAGAATTTGTAACTCTAAAAAGTCCCTATCGAAACGCGTTAGATTCGTCCCCATTAGTTCAGTCCGAGTTTTCAGAGGGCGCCACGTGTTCCATCTGGTAATTTTTGCTCATTTTCCAGCCCAAATCTAAAATAAACTAAATCACAACTAAGTTAAATTAAATAATAATTAAATACAGGCTAGTTTCGATAAGTTTAGTTTAATTTAGGCTAAAAACTGATCAGAAATTCCCACATAAAATACATGGCGTCCTCTATAAACTAAGACTGAACTAATACAAATGTGTCTTCAGACGTTTCAGCATGGGTCTCAGTCACAAATTCTCCTCCCCCAACCCTATAAATTCTTGCTATTGGTACTTTCATTTTTTCCCTATCATGCTCAGTTTACTCTGGAGAGAGTGGGGGCGGGGGGATCATTGTTTGGCACCCCTTACATGCATTCAGTTACGCGACGTTTCGTATTTTTACAGCAATCCGCTACCATAGGAGTTGATTGTGTTTTGGTGGATAAGCAACTTGACTAAACCGGAAGTTTAAGAGCGCGGCGTCAAAGGACATACCGCCACGCCAATTGGCACTCGCGGCCGCGCGATCGGAAATTTACACCCAACGCACTAGGTTTAATCCATCTAAACCATCTTTCAACATGGCGGAGAAAGCAGACGACGCCTAGTATAACGCGGTACTAAACTGGTATAACGGTACTAAATTAGATTTAGTAATTTATTCAATTTTTCTGCTGCTACGACATTTTAACTTGGTTAAACTTACTGTTGTCACAAGAAGATGACTCATTCTACACTGGTTTTCTTGCAAATATCATGCATTCATAAACACCCCGTCTCGTGTTACAAAAATAGGATATTTACTTCCCCAACAATCGTCGTTAAGGTTTCGTTCGACTGTCAAACTTTGTTACAAAACACAATGGCACGTAACGCCTGGCAATATAACAATCTCTTATCTTACCTACGTTTGATACATCATAAACAATGTAGTACAGGGCGTATTTCACAGAAAATTCCACCGCCTACGAGCGGATCAACCGCGAATACCTCATGGCGGCTTGGTCAGGCGGAAGTAGCAGACGCGCTTTGTATTCTGGGTACATTCGTGAGTCACGCTTGCCATCGAAGACTACGCACTTCGGCTATGCATTTGAGCTGGGAGTTGCTTATCCATTCAAACACAATCAACTCCTATGCCGCTACCAAACAAAGGTCGATTACACCAAGGTCAAAAACACATAGAAACAAACTGAACTGTAACATGATAAAGACACTAGTAATTATAAGAAACTAGGATACATAATATCAGCCAGTAAGCAACTTTAGTGTCAAACTAAAACATAATGGGCTAAACCTAATTCCGTAGCCAGAATTCAGAAAATAGACAAGAAATGGCTTCCTCCCTGCGAAAGCAGAGGTGGGAGTGAGGAAGGTTTGTCCTGACTTCGTTGTAGGTACCCAGAGCCCTAGTAGACAAATTTCGAAATACCCACTCAATTTGTGCAAAATACGAACATATTCTTTAATTTGTCTGTTATTCAATATGTCTAAAATGTGATTCATGGACATTGCCCCAGTGGCGTGTACACCACAGAGTCGGACTGGCAGGTGTCAGGGGCCCACCTGTGTTGGGGGCCCCGTCCCACCCATCAAACACAAGCAAACTTAAAAGCATATCTTAAAACCATGGCTGATTTGGGTCCAAAGTTAAGCATTTTTCATAATTATTTTAATGTGGGTTTCAGAAAATTTCTCAACTTCTGGGGCGTAACCGTCCGGACCCCCCTCCCCCTTCACTGCACTACAGTTAATGTCCCCAGCGGAGGGGCCAACCTGTAACACTGTGCCAGAATCATCCCATACTAGTATGTACACGTCACTGGATTACCCGGTAATCAGACAGAAGCATATAGTAAGCAGAACTGCTAGTCGAAGAATGCAGTGGGGAAGTGTTCCTGTTTGTTGCTAGTGGCCCATTTCATCACCTGGGTTTAGATTACGACAAAACTTTACCCTACTGGGGACAAAAGCTCTTGTCCGAAAACTCACCCGTCATTAGTTCACCAGTCAGAAGATCTTTGGACAAAGATGACGTCTCCAAAAGCATACCTTAAAAAAGCTGAAGGAAAAAATAAGTGGCTTTCTCGTTTTGGTTGATTTATTCATTTAGTTAAGTTGTCTTGGCTCGAATTTCACCTGGCAAGGTGTAGAGTTTCGCCAAGAAACGAATTTCATAACATTGTGACTTTTGTCGACTAAATATATTGCGATAATCATAAAGAAGAGCTACTTTTCACGCTATAGCCATAATTCACCTACCTGTCGAATCCTTTTGTCGTTACGGTCCAGAAACCAAAACCTGCGTAAACGCCAATGTATTTTTTTTTTTAAATGAAAACATGTTAAAATGCTATCACAGCCATAGCGAGGCCGACGCCATACTGTGAGATGAGACCACAACAAGAAAACCTGATTTCGACCATTAGTAAACGGAAATGATCTCTGACAAGTTTTTTTTTGTTGTTGCGGTTTCTGCCACGGCTAAACATATAACGACAGAAACCGCAACCAAAAACATGTCCGGCCAGAGATAATTTCCGTTTACTAATGTTCTGGCCGGAATCAGGTTTTCTTGCTGCGCTCTCACCTTGTACTATGGCGTCGCCCTCACTATGGCTGCTAGTAGCGTTTTAATTTTTTTTTTTTTTTAATTAATAAGCTTTTGCGCAGGTCTTCGTTACGATTTTCGGAACCATTTCGACGAAAGAATTCGACAGGTAAGTGAATTATAGTATCCGCAGCCTATCATGAGTTCGCCCCAGAACGACACAGATAATCAATTGTATGTTTTTGGTAGCAGAGTACCTTGTTGATATCCGAGATGGTAGCAAAAACAATGTCGGCCGTCGATTAATGCCGCCCCCTCCAGGAAAACGTAGCTGCTCATAAAATACCTACAGGACTCAAGATAAACCGCGTACACAATATGTCGATAACGCGAAAAGTAGCTCTTATGCATAATAATTTTTGCAGTTTTTTTCGATAAAATAAAACGGGAGCTTTTGGCCCTTTCATTTTGAAAATATGGCAGCTTTCGACTGGTGAGCCACTGACTGGGTAGCTTTTGTCACCTGAGAAAAGCTCAACCCGCAAATGTTAAGCTCGTCTAGTAGTTACCAAACATCCTATCCCCAATTTCCATGCTTACGACAGTGCAAAAATTTAAATGGCATCACTTCAAGCTACAACTTAAAGCAACGTCAGTGTAAACAACAGCGAACAAGTAAATTAGCTGGAGGAGTCGCGACTTGACGTAGATTTGCAACTCGAATCAAGGAAATGTCATTCTTTTCACCTCGCAACCGTGTGGAATAGGCAATAAAAACGAAGCTATTACACTGTCTTGTTGTGAGCGCCCAATTCGATAAGTGCTGCATTACTGGACTCATCCAACATGTCCATGGCGAAATTAGTTTATCTGCCATTCGAAATTAAATTCGTCCCAAAAGATTGGGTTATCCAGATCATCTCTTATGGCAAGATCGACTAAGTCTGCTAGATTTAATTGCCGGTAAGTGAAATTTAAGTTCTTTAGGAAGATGTTGATATGTCTATATTTAATGAGATTTTGTTAAATGAGTTTTCGGATGGTGAGCTTCGGATGGTGGTGAGCTTCCACATCAAGCATGGCAAAAGCAACCTAACCAAGTGAGAAAAGCAAAGCCATTTGCTCAGTTTGGAATGAAAATGTAGCACTTGTGGTTCTGCTGCTGTAAGTTTTACAACAACCAACTCAAAGCTAACTAAGAAAATGAATGTACTGAAGCCATAAGTAAGAATAAGAGAAAAAATGCTGTTGTTGCTGCACAGAACTTTTTGGATAATCTCAACAGTTAGAACCAAAGCAAAGCCAGTAACCGAAGTTGCATTTTTTGTATGAAATATAAACTTTTAGTAGTGATTTGTTATTATTATCGGTGTCGACATCTGAATCGGTATCGGATTGGTAGGATCGGATCGGTTTACCTTTCATCGGTATAGTATCGGATCGGTAAAAAGTCATATCGGTCGATCCCTTAGAATGCAGGGATTGGTAAAATAGTGCCGACCTTTATTTACACCTTCCACTGAAAATGCTACTCTTTGCCCTTTTTTAGTATTTTCTGCCCTTTTTCTTCGTGGGTTATCTAACTTCTAGAAAAAAGTTATGTCCGTTTAATATAATAAAACTTAAAAATAAAACTTTCTTCCGTGCTAAGACAGGCTTGTACGATTTTTGGACGTAAACCATTGTCCTTGCTGACCATAAAAGATTAAGAATTCGTGACCATCAGACTATTTATCTACTTGAGACTACACAGTACAAAATAATCTGGTTGGGTTTGGTGTCGAGGTCGGTGGTCCATGGGTTTTTCCCACCTGTCCTAGCCTGCAGTGACGCTACCAGTTGGAATGATTTTATGACGTCATTTGCTGTTTGACATCAGTGAGACTGCAAACGACGTTTCGAAAAGCAATCTATTTTTAAAGTATCGCAGCGGATTGCGAACATCAACATGAGCCGCACAGATTAAGCCATAATTATTCTGTGGCCATGTTCTGTACTGTGTCAACACATATACCTGTTAGGGCGCATTTATGCAACGATCCGGCTTTGCGTTCTCGCAGCTAGAATTTAATCGCGATGGCAAAGGTATCGTTGCCTTGGTAACAACGCTACCTGGATTAACTAAATTCGACATCGTTTGAGAAAATACTTAGCAGTCTTGTAATTCGTGACAATAAGATAAACAATTCCTCGTGACGAAACAATTTTCCCAAACATTTCTAAAATCAAGAGCAGTGTCATTTGCCGCCAAATTGGCACCAGTATGGGTTTTGGAGAGCATAACTACAAGGTGCACTACATAAAAAAGGAGGGAAAAACAACGGAAGAGCGGATTTCTTAGGCTTAAAATAATGTTGTTTTCTCCAACAACAAAAATCGCGCGTTTTAGGTCTAAGAAATCACTCTCCACAGCATCGGCTTCAGTATGATGCCCTTCTGTTTCTCTCCGCAGTGCCCCTTGCAGCTAACCCATTAAGGCTCCAGCATAGAGTTATACACAATAATACTACGTCGTGTCACTGCTCTATTCCAAGTAGCTTATTTTTTTTATCGCCATACGGGTGCATTTACACACCAATCTCGCTTTGTATTGCGTTCTCGCAGCCCGAAGCTAGAAATATCATTCAGAAAATTCAAGATGGCGACGTATTTGGGTACTGTCGGTTCGTAATGAAAACAACATTGAAGGTTCAGAAGCAACTACAAAATTGTTCTTCAGGAGGAATTCTTTTCTTATTGTCACGGTTTACACGACTGCAAGTGCTTGCTGAATGACGTCATCCAGGTAGCGTCGTTACCATGGCAACGACACCTTGACCACCATGACTAATGGTGCGTTCATACAACCACTCTCCTTTCCATTTTTGCAGCTTGAATTTAATGGTAGTGACAAAGGTGTCATTGCCATGGTAACAACGCTATCTTGGGCGTAGCTAAATCCGACATCGTTTGAGTAAATGTTTGCAGTCGTATAATCCGTGACAATAACATAAAGAATTCCTCCTGATGAAACAATTTGCCAGTCGTTTCTGAACTTACATTTTTTACTGTTTTCGTTGCGATCCGGAAGAGCTAAAACCGTCGCCCTGTTGAAATGTCAGGTGATTTCTAGCTTAAAGCTGCGAGGATGCAACCATGAACCCAAGTTTCATAGAAATGATGGGTACTAATTGCCGTTGCGTGGTGACTAACCACTCCTATAACGACCCGGTTGTCAAGGTTACACACATTTGGCTCCTACACTTCTTTGTGTGACTGCGGAATCTACTCCTACCCAATGATGGTGGTTAGTAAATGATTGGGTATGGCCGCCATACTCGAGAAAACACACTAACAGGGTAATAATGGTAAGAATTCCAGGACAGTTTGGAGATTTTTTTTTATTCAGTTTCCTAGGGATGACGACGAGAAGCAACAAAAAACTAACATTCACATGTGATGTCACCCAGCCAGAGACGTCAGGAAGGATAAAAATTGGAGTGGTGTAACCAGAAATTTACCGACACAATTTTCCATCTAGCCAACAAATTATGTAATTTTTCCGATTGATTTGCCGACTGACCAAAAATTATGTAATTTTGCCGACTGATTTGCCAACTGGCCAAACATTGGGGGACAAAACGTCCCAGCACCCAGCTTTTGCACAATTAGTTGCGTGGCCTGGGAGTGGGGTTGGGTCGAGTATTTCGACTCACGAATGTATTTCTATTTTTTATCATTTATTTGGGTATGCATGTATGTGGTGCCAACAGGTATCCTGTGTAATTCCTCACCCTGTTTTGGGGATAAAACATTATTAAGATAAGTTTTTACTTCTTGAACAACTCACACAAGCTTCCAAGCCCACGCCAATTTCGTGTTACGAATTAGGGGGGGGGGGGGGGGGGGGGTGGGGGGTCTGCATGGCTCGGTTTGCAACATTACTTTAGACGCGTATAAAAGTTGCAAAGGCATTCATTTTCCAATTTTCCCTTCCTGAGAAATGGTTTTGCTACATTCACTGTAAATGACGCAAAAGCCCCTAATTTCGCGTAGGATGCTCGAGTATAGTGAGATGGTATGTCCTTTTAAAGGGATATACCTCCCAGCGCCCTTTTTCTCGATCTTCCACATCAAGTACGGCCCCCAAAGGTCTATTTACCTACCGTTAGTCTTTCCCTTGCTAAAAGTCCGTTTTAAAATGTGGCGTCTAGGAGATTTACTCACTGTTGAATATTGAGGAACTTTATTTACGTTCTGGAAGAACGTATATGATGCTTTGCGCGCCCACCATGACCTTGAAGTTTTATCCGTGTGTGCGCAGTACTAATTTTAATCGTTTGCTAGTAATTACTATTAGATCAAAAATCTGACAGACTAATGCAGTAAAAATTAAAATCAATTATTCCAATAGATCGCCGAAGCAAAATTATAAGACACTAGCCTAGAATTATAAATTGTGATGTTAAAATACGAGAATCATTCCGGTTTGTGACGACACAATCTTAAACTTGATCCTGTTTCGTGTACTATTACCAAAGCCAACGAGACAGCAGCGACGTTCCTCGCTGCGAGGAACGCAGCTACCACCCCAGCCGACCTTGGCGCTGTAAATGCACGGATGGCGATCTGCGCGTAGCTGTTATAAGGCAGGCGGAATGTTATAAGGCAGGCCGGGTGTCCCTTTAAGTAAGAACAATAATTTATCCAACAGCTCCATTCGGCTCCACGAAGAACATAACTCGACCGGCTGGTAACGAAGATAACTTGAAACACCCCGCGACATGGTTGAACAGTTTATCGACTAATTCCGCTTGGAATCCATCAGTAGTGCCGAACGTTAACGTCAGGTTCGCTCATCACACTTTAGAAATGCTCTGTTACCTTTCCTTGGGTTTTCTGAGTATTAAAAGGTACCGCACTGTCTCTAGAAGGAAGAGTTTGGCTAGCTGGTTTTGTTATTCGTGTGAATTATGATTGCTTTGTGCATCACGTAGCTGAAGATGTGATGCCGTTTTTTTTTTTTTTTTTTTTTGGCGCTTTGATGTTATTTATTAAAGTAAAGTCAACGGATTAATTTAGGCTTTGATATTAAAAACCCTGGTCGCAGGTCGCGTTTAGCAACGACTCCCTTTGGGCATGTTTCTAAACTATAGAGGGAAGAGTGAGATGGATTCCTCTAAGCCACGCCCCACTACGTCATCAAAACCGATCAGTTTACAAACATCACTTGTCGTTAGAAAAATTAGCAATAATTACTGCCACATCTATTTTCAGCGAGAGTAATGTTAGTAAGAACATAATACAAATGCCTATTAATCTCTGTTTAATTGGATTTTGTTTCTAAATTTAGACATTTTCCATATCTCACTTCCTACAGTTTAGAAACGCGACCATCCCAGCTACTAATGCGTGATGGCAGCCATGTTGGATCAGTGAGCGAGAAAAAACTTTCCTCACTTTCCTCAGCAACATCTCAGCTCCATGACGTCACGCTTATGTAAAATGGGAGGAGTTTGGATCAGTCGCCTCGAGTTACCGAACAGCTTTTCCTCACTTCCCTCAGACATCCCTCTAGTTTAGAAACAGCACCTTCTCGCAGTTTGCATTTAATTGCGATGGCAAGTATTGTTTTGCCTTGATCAGCTAAACCCGACATCGTTTGAGTAAATGCTTGCGTTGCGGTCTTATAATCCGTGGCAATGGAGTTGAAACCGCCGCCATGTTGGAATTTCAAGATGATTTCTAGCTGCTAGCTGCGAGAATCCGTGGGTTTCGTTTCCTTGCAGCTGTGTTTGATAAATGCCTACTTCACGTAAACGTCACAGGCGCTAGACGACCAAAAAAGCAATAACTCCCTGGCAGATTAGTAAACAGAGAGCTGTACCAAACGGACCACCAAAAAAATGGCCGCTGCGCTGTCATCTCCGTGTGCAATTGCCGTAATCGTTCAACTCGCTGAAAATACGTTATCGTGAAGGTTTTATCATTAGCAATCGAAACGCATCAAGAGAATTTTATAGTTGTGTATTATTTACTTTATCTATACCTGCAACTTTATGGTTTCAGTTAAATCCAGCATAACTAAAAAAAAAAAAAAAAAAGTGTAGATGATCAAATTGATGGGAAACAGCCAAAGGCGACTCGTTGTGTAAACTCGCCCACATAGTGAAGCAGTGGCGCACCCAGAGGGGGCAAAGGGGAGGGGCATTAGCCCCTCCCAAGACCTGAGATTAACTGTAAATCTGAGCAATTTCTAGAACCTTGTTCTTTTACTGCCATTAGAAGGCCTGTCATTTTCGCCACAAGTAGGGTTTAGTTGGTTTATATTATAATGCTCTCAACAACCGAAATTCGTTTTCCAATCCAGTGTTTCCTCTCATCCCTTCCTTCTCCCCCCCCCCCCGT
>JAHWFP010072394.1:42677-69923 GCA_023313725.1 Lithobius niger | reverse complement strand
CGAAATAAGAAAATTTCTCAAATTAAGCTTTTTAAAGGCATAGAAAATCACTGAAACTATTAAAAATGCGTTAGTTTCGGACCCATTTTCATATTTTTTTTTGCCCCCCTCCAAACAAAATTGCTGGATGCGCCACTGTACAGTTGTGAAGCGATATGTATTCAACTCATTCTTAGTGAATTGGCTTTAAATCCAAGGAGAACACGTTACAACGTTTATCCTAACAACCGTCTCAAGTTTTCGTAAATAATAAATTTATTGACGCGGAAAAGCTGAAGCCATATGCAGCTGAAACGACCCCTGCGTTGTTACAGTTCCAAGCAGCTGTTGTCCGTTTTTTAATATTTTTTCATTTTTTTTTTTTATTTATTTACTTTTTTATTGGGATGCATCTGAAAGACGACTCGAAAGACAAATATTAAATTTAAAAAAAATTTTATTGTAACAGATGCAAGTGACAGCGACTCTGTCACCATCACATAAAAAATACATCAATCATTTTTTTTTTCCTTCTTTAAACTTAAAAAAAAGACGAAATTCTTTTTCTAATTTTCGTTCCCGGTAGCCAAACAAAAAAAACAACAACAAAATTCAGCGTTTGTATCTTTTACAAATGTCACAGAATGGGATTGCATAAGAATGGGATCAAGAAAATAATAATAATAATAATAATAATAATAATTAGTTTATTTTCATGAAGTGAAAGAAATCGTTGCGACGAAAACAAGATTCCTATTCTATCGTAACGATCCAGGCAGAACGCAGAAAATAACAAAATTATTTACAATAAGGTAAACACAACAAAATAACAAAACGAACACTAGGAAAAAAATTATTAAAACCCTAGGATATTATTATACTTGATTTGTAGGAGCTCATAAAATTCAAGCCCAAAATAAGCTCGAAAAACTCATTGAAGGGCAAAGCATGTAATTACACTTGTTTATTATAATAATAGGACTTTTTTTTAACTCTGGTAAATACAAAAAGTTCAATTAAAGCAACATCCAGCCTGCCTTATAACCTTCCGCTTACCTCACAACACCCACGCGACGATCACACCCGCGTATTTACCACAGCTAAGGTCAACTGAGACGGTAGCTTCGTTCTTCGCAATGAAAAAACATAGCTACTGTCACAATTGGCATTGCGCCTAATAGTCCAGCCAGAGGAACTCATTGATTGTGTCGTCAACCGGAATGATTCTTGTATTTTAAAATCACAATTTACAATTTTCTAGACTAGTGTCTTACAATTTTGCTTCGGCGATCTATTGGAACAATTAATTTTAATTTTTACCGCATTAGTCTATTAGATTTTACATCTCATGGTAATTATTAGAAAATTAGTAGATGTACACACAGAGATGAAACGTCATGATTATTGTACGCGCGCAATGCATGATTTAGTGTCGGGTCGTTAGTAAATAAAGTTCCATTATCTTCAACAGAAAATCTCCTAGACGCCACATTTAAAAAAGGATTTTTAGCAAGGGAAAGACTAACGGTAAGTAAATAGACCTTTGGGGCCGTACTTGATGTGAAGGATCGAGAAAAATGGCGCTGGTAGGTACATCCCTTTAAAATCCGTTTCAGACAGCATTTTATACAATCAAAAGATAGAACTTGAGAAATTACCAATTTTAGTACCATTTTTTGCCACGTCATGACGTTGTTAGGAAGTGTGTTAACCTCGCTGCAGTTTGAATAACACGCGGTTTCCCAGTTGTTATATTTTTTTGCTTTTTTTGATCAAATGTTTGTTCTTTTTAGGGAAAATATTTAAAAATAATAATAAACGCATACGTTAAATTAGCTAACAAACTTTGCTAACAACGACATCTTGTGGTAAGACATAATATTAAATTGGTAAATTTCAAATTTTTTTCTTTTTATTTTATAAAACGCTATATGCAACGACAGGATTTTAATGATTCTTTATCGCTCAGGTATCAAGCTAAAGCAAGAGAATAATCAAAATGGCCATAGTGGCAACTTACGCTCCAGTTGGTTTAGCTAACTACTGTATCAAAGGGTTAAGGAAAAGGGTAGCGGGTTTAAACTTGATTTGTCATAATTGGGACTCTATTTAGCTTTATAATGTTATTTACAGGGCTCGAAATGAGCGGTATCGCATCGCAGTTTGACCACAATTTTAGGCATTAGCGAAACAAAATCGAAATTTGCCTAGCAGTTTAGCGACGCAAGATCATGGTGGAAGAAAATAAGTTAAAAAATCCTTTAGTAGTAGGCCTAGCCTATTTATTATAGAATAATCATCGTGTTCCGTAAAAATCTTTAATTCCAATCCCTACAGAAGTTAGGTTATTTCATATTTGTCTACAACGTGCAAAAAATGAAATTGAACGATAGACAATCGTTATTTAGTTAGGTATTAAAAAAATGATGCAATTTATACGTCACACAATCACATGCTTTTGTTCTAGCTGAACCATCAGTTAAAACGATAACGCTCTTTTACCTGTCAAGAAAAATATATATGTTTCATGAAAACTGCTAACCATTATTTTGTGATTGCTACACAAATTTTTATTTTGCCTCGCAATTATGCTACACACTTTTTCCTGGACATTTCGAGCCCTGATTTATTACTTTACAATTATTAATACCGAAATTTTAGGCGGTCAAAGTGTGACATCCAGTTTTTGTTGCATCAGTGCTCCCAATTCTCCCACTCATCCCCCCCCCACCCTCCACCAAACGCCCTACCTAATCTGTAAGTGTGGAATGGCTAAAACTCATTAAAGAAAAGTCTTCAGAAAAAACTTCAAGCACGACTCCAAACAATAACGATTAAGAAAGTTACCCTATAAAATTAGAAAAATATTATTCGAAAATCGGTTTGTATTCCACTCTGATGAAGGTTTGGAAATTAAGACCAAAAATCTTGTTTTTGAATGCCAATCTTTAAAATAACTAGTATAAAACCACGCATTTCAGTCCACATAAAAAAAAACCTGCACATTTTAGTTTGAAGCGGTCAACGCAAGCCACAATTATCGAGTTTTGCACTCCCTACGTGCCTAAGAAGTGTCTTCATCGCAAAACTGTGTACATACGTCGTTCAGCCTAACTTCAAAGAAAATAACTACTAAATTTCATTTGAGTCGGTTCGCACGTTTGGCCGTAACAGCAGCACATACAAACGGAAAAAAAACAGGGAACAATGTCAATTCGTCGGGTTAAACAGCGCTTTTCTTTGCTCGATGATTCAATGATAACGATTTTGCGTGGTTAACTGATTTAGTCTGACCGTGTGAACGCTTATTTCCGCTGCCGAGCCGAGCCGAACCGAGTCGAGCCGAACCACCTTGCTCTCCATTAATTTGGAACCAACGATGCAATGATGGATGCCATCTTAATATTATTTGGCCCTAAGTTACGACCTGGCGATAAAACAAATCCAGCACTGAAGCACGTTATTTTAATGTGAATTATACTTTTTTTTTTCACGTTAAAGATTTTTTTTTTTTTTACACTTATCTGCTGTCGTAAATCTCCAATCCTGTTTGATCTGGCGCTCGTGCAATCCAGCACTCGCTCATTCCGCCTAATTTGCATACTGAAAATACCGCCACCTGGCAGAATCCTATTCAGGAGACCAACCTGCTCAAACGGACACTCGTTACTATTTAGCGTGGCTTAAAACCAGGAGGCGTACTGTAGTTACGCAACAAAATTTCCGTGGCTGGAAAACTAGTTCCAAACCACGCAGCGACGGCGAAAGGGTCCGCGTTACACGTCATTGCTCACTACCGGTTTCGTCGTTGGTGACGTGTAACAGCGGATACTTTCGCCGTCGATGCAAAAGCAATGCAAAATACAAAAGCAAGAAATGTGGCCCTCTCACGAAGCCTAAGAAGAAAACCCACTAGGCATGCAAGGCCAGTGGCGGAACAAGTACGCTTCGTGTCCGTGCGCAAGTTAGACAAAACCCCCCCCCCCCCCTCTCGTCCCCACCCAATAGAAGAACATTTATAAAAAATGTGGAAACATTTATTAAAATTTTTTTTTCAAAAGGTTCCTCTTACCTTAAAACTTCTCAATGCATGACATTTTATTTGCATGATCGTTGCTCATAAGTCTACCCTACGAGCTTTCTGCTCAGCAAACACATCAGTTTGAAACAGTACCGAATCAGAATGCAGAATACACACAGTACCGAATCAGAATGCAGAACTGCAGATGAATTTAAACGAAAAAGCCACAAACCCAAGAAAAGCCATTAAACCACCAAAATCACCATTGTGTGTTTTTTTTTACATGGTGATTGTTGGTTTAATGGCTTTTCTTGGGTTTATGACTTTTTCGTTTAAATTCATCTGCAATTCTGCATTCTGATTCGGTACTGTGTAGGGCCCTTGCAGGATTGGGGGCGTCTTGCAGGGGCCTTGCAAGCCTGCGGGGGGCCTTTCAGGGCCCCGTGTAAGCCAGGGCCCGTGTTCAGTTCATCACCCTGATGGTCCGCTCCTGTGCAAGACGAAGATTTAATTTTCCACACTATGTCAGATTTCGTGTCTTTTTCATAATTAAAAACATAATATTCACAATAAAAACATCGAGAGTGGGACCCCAAAGAATCGTGGCAATCGTGAGGAGGCCATGTTGACAAAAGGAGGCCATGTTGACAAAATGAGGCCATGTTGGACGCGATCAAATGCGTCGACACGATTGCCACGATTCGTGGGTGTCCCACTCTCGATGTTTTTTTTTGCGTGAATATTATGTTTTTAATTGTGAAAAAAAGCACAAAATCTTGTATAGTGCTGAAAATTAAATGCTTCGTCTTGCTTGCGTAGAGGGCTTTTTTTAGGCTTCCTTAGAGGGCCACAGTTTTTTTTTGCCTTTGCACGCGTTATGCGGTTTGCAGAAAATAAAACCAGCAATAAAAAAAATTCTGGAAAAAAGAGCTTCAGGCTTTTCTGCGTCTTTTTACCTGCTGCTTTTATTTCTTTCGGTTATTTCAGTATTTTTTCTGCGGCTTTTTTTCCTTCAGCCTTTTTCTTTTGGCTTTTTCTATCAGTATTTTTCCCGCTGATTTTTTCCCCACAACTTTTTTTCCCACTGCTTTTTTTTTTTGTGGGGAATAAATCAGCGGGAAAAATACTGATAGAAAAAGCCAAAAAAAAAAGGCTGAAGGAAAAAAAGCCGAAGAAAAAATACTGAAAAAAACCGAAAGAAATAAAAAACAGCAGGTAAAAAGACGCAGAAAATCCTGAAGAATAAAAGCCGCTGGAAAAGAAACTGTGACAATCGTTCCCAGATAAAATTCGCATTCTGCCGGTAAATTCGACTTGATTCATGGACATTTAAAATGCAATAGCACAGAATACCCGTTTATCAGTTAAATTTAATTACATTACGCAGATATACGAAAACGTTTAAAGGCTAAATACTAAATTACGTTAAGGGAAGTGTATGTATGATAAATCCAATCAAAGTGTTAAGTGCGGTATACTTAAATAAATTCAAAACTATGCCAACAGTCACTTCAAAACTTGTTTGTATACAACATTTCTGGTTGATTCAACACGATCTGGCGCTATGCATAATTTCGTTGGATTTGAAGCTCTTGCTGCTGACACAACATACAGCTATGCCGCTAGTTTGCCATATTGCGCTAGTTTCGTTTTTCGTCCAAGTTTCGTTTTCGAGAATAGTGGTATTTATCGGGTGGCCTTCGAAACTTTGCTCTCGCACTCCGTCGTTTTCCTGGGACAACTGTCCTTGCAGCATAGGATAGCAGCGCCCACCGTTCGTAACATTGTCCTCATTGTGCGCGCGGCGTATCTTGAGTCCATGGAAGTATTTTACGAGCGACTACGTCTTCCTGGAGGGGGCGGCTTTAATCGACGGCCGCCATTGTTTTTGTAATCATCTTGGATATCAACAAGGCACTCTGCTGCCAAAACGCACAATCGATTATCTGTGTTCGTCCTGCGGCGAACTCAAGATAGGCCGCGCATACTATAGTACTTTGTTATCTGAATAACGAAACTAGTAATTGGACAACACCAGTTAGCTGTCTAAGAGCCCTCTACGTCAAGGGTCAAATGCAGAGACCTACTTTCTTTCTTTATTTCCGCCTTTTTTTGGAAGCATTTCTTATTTTCTAGCTTCTTATTTTCTAGATGACGGTTCCCCACTTTTTTTTTAAAGTGGCAATATAATTCAAGCTCGTTACCAGCAGCTAAAACAAAAAACGAGATAGGACTTGCAATTTGATATTTTTTTAATCATTTGAGCTAAGCATTTACGAGGTACACGTTGCCTCAACGCAAATATTAGTGAAAGTTTGGTTCGTTGCCTTAGTCTTAATTTTTAGTTAAAGTGACATGAAACTGGCAAAGAAATTGTCACGGCAAGCTAAAAATTTTTGCATTGTGTACTTCTAGTTTTACAAAATAAACAAATAAATAAGAACTAGCTATATCGTTCGTTTTGCTCACTCCATTGGCGTCGATCCATGCTTCATGGAATTTCTTTGATTCCAAGAGCATCACAAAATGGATGTCGTATGGTGCCAAATAAGTCGTCCTTTACAAGTTTTTTTTTTTTGGCAAGCAGGTTCATGACACATGTCAACAATGGCTGGCCCGACAACAAAGTGAATTTTGATGTCCTACTGATTTTGAGATCATGCATTATGACATGTCGTGTTACAGTACTTCGTAATAATTCAAAACATGACGTCATAGTTTTATCAGGCAAAGTTTACTTTGGAAGGTCAAAGTTGGTTCTGGCATAACAAACGTCATGAGGTCAAACAAAAACTTTGACGTTATTTCTTCAGTTTTTTCCCCGCGTATTTGAGGATCATAAATCAAGGTACAGCGGCAAAAATAGGCCTAACGGAAGCGCTATTTAATTATCTTCCATTTGGTGCAGCTCTCGTCTTTGTAGGTGCCTTAGTTCAAGCGGAGTAGAGGAACACGCACGCACATCATACGTTTTTAATGCTGTAGAAGATAGATTTAGCTTAACAACATTCCTGATATTTAGCTACTTTCCACACAAAAAACAATCCTTATTTTTTCCCTTAATTTAGATGTTGAAAATTCTTCATTTAATTTCTACTGTTTCTCTGCGATCCTAAAACCGGATTAAAACTTTTTTAAACATAAATAATTAATGAGGTAGTAGACTCTGTCAAACTTGGAAATTTAAAAACCAATGGAAACAAACAAAATAACATCATTTCGCCGGAATCCCGTAACCAAGTTGAGTGGACTGTCAACAACAACGACAAAAAAAATAAAAAAAATTATTCTTTATGATGCAATTAATTCGTTCTGGTTTCGGATAACGCTAACCAGTTTCGTTCTGGCGGAGAATCACTTTACCTGGAGAACTAAGCTGGCCATGCCAAAAAAAGCCTCCAGCCTGTTAACACGTACTTACCCACCGTCGTTCAATTGCCTTTTTCTCGTATAACCGCTATGCAAATTGTCGTGTTGTTAGTTGGTGCCGATAATTACAAGGCACGCCGCAAATTTGTAGGTCATTTGCAAAACCCAAGTACTTCTGTGTGGTCCACATTCAACATCTTTAGTAAAGAGATAATAAAAAGAACGAAAGTTAGGGAACATGTTAGGTATTCAAATTTTTTTATCGACGTAATTGGCGCGGCTTTTTCAAACCTGTTATTACGCGACTACCGAGCCCAAGGAATCAAGGTTGCGGTGCGGCGGAACCAATAACCCTAGCCTTTTGTCTGTCTGTCTGTCTAAATGTTCTGTCCGTGATGACGCAATCAGTCGGCAAGATCGTGTAATCGAACGCGCTGAAGGACGTATGCAAGCGAGTGACTTTAGGAAGCGGCCTCCAGAGTTTATACATAGATCTCTGCGCGCTCCATTTCCGGGTCATGGGCGCAAAATGAGCCAACCAACTTACGAGATAAGTGAATAAACGCATAATGGAGTGAAATCTTTGCGTGTAACTAGCTTATTTCACGCTGTCAGCCTAGAGCGTGTCCAACCAGGATAAACCAGTATTTTCCGGACGGAAGATACTTGAAAACATCAATGATTCTATTTTCTGACTGGAAGTTACATCTTTTCTGTAGGCGAATCGAAAATACTTGGTGTGGTTTCGCGATTTTCATGAGCAAATTTCGACAGTAAGAGTGCGTTTACGAAACTACTCGCCTTTGCATTCTCAATCGCGATGGCAAAGGTGACATTGCCATGGTAACAACGCTAAGTGGATTAGCTAAATCCGACATCGTTTGAGTAAATACTTGCAGTCTTATAATCCGTGCCAATAATATAAAGAATTCCTCATGACGAAACAATTTTCCCAAACGCTTCTGAACTCACGTTATTTGCCGTTTTCGTTGCGAGGCTGCAGACATAAAACCGCCGCCATGTTGGAATTTGAGGTGATTTCTAGCTTCTAGCTGCGAGAATGCAAAAGCGAGTGGGTGCGTAAGCGCGCCCTTACCCTAGTTCGAGCCTAGTTGTCACAATCTTTTTTAAAACTTCGTGTTAATTTTCTTTCATCTGTTTTATTGGAGCGAAGTGGGGCCCAAGGCCGAACGGGGCTCCATTTATGAATACACTCGAATGCACTCTTTGTAATCGCATCATGCAATAACGACTGCATCAATTAAAACCAGCTTTTGCACATTGATAGCCGTACACCAACAGGTGGTTTGTGAAAAAAGAAATTTTAATCAGACATGCATGTTGTTGAGGAACAACGCCATACAGCGACGGGCTACGAAAGCAAATGGACAAAGAAATAAGATGCGATGAGAAACCGAAAAGATGAGCCACAACGCCGTCTCCAACGCACTCGCAATGCATTTCCTGTGCACTGCCCGATGTGTCGATCGATTCATCCTTCGTTCGTTTGTTTGTTTGTTTGTTAACGTCATTCAGCGACGAGCTACGAAAACAAATGGGACAAAGAAACAAGATGCGATGACGCAGCCCAAAAGATGTGCCAAAACGCTGCCTCCAATGCCACACGGGTTAATTTATTTGGCGGATTTGTAGTTTTCCATAATTTCTCCCCGTGAATTGTTTTAACATCAAATTTTTTTTAACAAATGTGTATGTTACTATGTTACTATGTGTATGTCGCTTCGCTCCATTTTGTCGACAGTTCAAATTACAGTTCGTTGCGTTCGAGTGAAGTCTAATCCGTTTTTATTCGTGTACCTTCAGGGCTGTGAGTATGGGGATACGAGCTCTAATGTTTTTTTTTTTTTTTGCTCAGTTATTATTTTATTTCGAGGTCTCAGCGCCCTTTTAGATCCCCGCCCCACCCTGCCAGTACCTTTTAACGGCTCTGGCAGAGGCGTTACGTACTGATAGGCAAAGTACGCATTGCGTAGGGGCCCCCTACTACGCGGGAGGCCCGTCTAGTCTGCAGTACAACCGTTGTAACCATGCTGACTGTTGATTGAGGCAGGCGGCCCCAGGTTAAAGTTCCATCCTTTCCCGCAGGTAAAATCTAAGGCCCGGTTCCATCGTATCATGCCTTCTTAGACAGTAAGGTCTCTAAATTTGTAAAAATTAAATATTTGTCGGCTCATCAACTGAACGTTGCAAATACTTCCAGTTTGCAAATACTTGACAATTTCTGGTGTGGGCTCAGAGTTGAAATATGCGTGTGATTCGTGCGTGAAACTCGTACATCAGTGGCTCACAGCCCCCCCCCCTTTTTTTTCTTCCCATTTTGATTTCCTTTTTGTACCCCTCTCCCACTTAACCCTCCCCCACCCCCGAAAAATTCTTGAATGTGTGCTACTGGGTGGGACACATTACATGTTTGTACGAGAAATAAGTTTACTTGGGGGACGCAAACTAATTGCAATTATTGCTCACAGTTCGTTCATCACATCCGTCAGCATGCCTCCGTCATGAAGGTCAAAAAAACTTTGACGGTATTTTTGTAGTGTTTTTCGCCTATTTGCGGATCACAAACTGAAGTTACAGCGACAAAAATAGGCCTAACGGTTGCGCAATTTAATTATTTTTCATTTGGTCCTACTTCAATCTTTGTGTGTTACTTGGTTCGTATGCCTGGGTGCGTATGGGATACCCACACTCACAGCTACCTACAGTAAAGGCCTGATCATCTTTGCCTCCCACAATGCTCCGAAAAACGGCGAATCAAATAACGACGCTGCAAGTTGCCAAGTGGCGTCATCTGTTGGCAGAATTTGGAACCCTGGTCGGTTAGTTTGAAATTTCGCCGCTTGGTGTAGAGATGGCAGCACCTAGCAAACTTGAGCTTCCTTCTCCGTCAATGGTTGATTTTACTTGCCTAATTTGTCTTGATCTGATCCGGCCTTTCCTGTAGGTGGCTGTGGCACACCATACGTTTTTAATGCTTTTAGTTGTACTTAGCGACCGATAATTACCTTAAACCTGCTTGACAACGCAGTTGTCATGTGACGTCATATGTCAATAGTTTTAAAACATTCTCGTTGGATGCATCAATGGGCAAAATGGCGCCCAGAGACACGAAAGAATGAATATGTTCCATTTTTTTTCGTGACACTGGGCATGGCGATCTTGTCCATCGTTGCTTCCAGTCGGTACAATCTAAAACTATTGGCATGACATAGTACCGCACTTTTCGTAGACGCGCTCGGTATTGGTGTACTTGGCAGCTGAGCATTAGCCAAGTAGCATCGTAACCATGGTAACGACGCTTTCGCTATCGCACTGGACTCAACAACTCTAGCTGCGTTAATGTGTGGCGAAACCTTGCCTTAAACACACCCTAAACCTTTTGCTCCCCCGGCCCCCCCCCCCCCCCCGAAAAAAAATGAAAAATTCCCTCGTAAACTTCGAAAACTGATTTCATTCCGCATCCACTTTTCAGGCCTCGCGGCCAAAGACGATTAAAATGTATTGCTAGATTCCAGTCGAATTTCCGTTTCCGTACAACTGAAAAGAATTCCCCATCTTTTAAAGGTACATTCCTCCCAAAGCCATTTTTCTCGATCCTCCACATCGAGTATGGGTCCAAAGTTCTATTTACTTAGCGTTAGTCAATCCCTTTGCAAAATAGCCGTTTTAAATTGTGGCGTCTACGAGATTTTCTGTTGAATATTGGGAACTAATTTAATAGCATCCTTCGTACGCTTACAATAACCATGACGTTGCATCTGTGTGTGTGCATGTACTAATTTTTAATCGTATACTAATAATTCCCATAAGATCAAAAATCTAAAAGACTAAGGCGGTAATTGAATCAAAATTATTAATGCCAATAGATTGCCGAAGAAAACTTATAAGATACTAACCTAAAAAAATTATAAAATGTGATGTTAAAATACGAAAATCTTTCCTGTTTGTGACGACAGAATTTTTGTGTTCATGCTGTTTAGTCTAGTACACTCAAGGCCAACTGAGATAATAGCTGCGGTTCCTCGCTGAGAGGAACGTTGCTACTATCTCAGTTGGCCTTGTATTACTACGCCAAGTCTCACGAAACGGTGCGATGGTAACTTGCGCGGATGGCCACTGCGCGTGGCTGTTATAAGGCAGGCGCAATGTACCTTTAAGACACAGAGATGTCGTGCGAGTAGGCGGTTGTCAATAACCGATTGATCACGTCGTTTTGGGGACACGGTCTTCCAGTGTTGACCGGAAAAGAATCACTGTGTGTTGAGTCCTTTTACATCTAACGTCACGGGTTTTTTGCGCTTTTTAAAAGAGGACCGATCGCCACTGAAAAGGTTTTTATTCGTATGATGATAAGTGTGAAAGCGTGTTATCGGTTGCGGAAAAGCGTCGTTGAAGGTTTAGAATTGTCGCCTTTCCTGAGCGGCAACCCTAAAACTAACATTGAGGCAGTCGCCAAGCTCAAAGTTGTATTGAGAATGACGTCCATTCTGTATCACGGAACTCTGTTTTTTCCCCAATTTTTTGGCAAAAAAAAAGTTGTTTTTTTTTTCTTATATTTCAGTCGGTTGTTCGTTGGTTTGGGTCACTGGCCTTTGTTGAATTTGTCAGTGGTTGCTGGAGTGGCCCCGCCCTCACCAACAAAGGTTGTACGGAGCCCCCACCGTAACCATATAAATATTTTTTTTTTCTGTTTTCATTTTTTGTCCCCCCCCCCCCCCCCACTCCAAAAGTTTTGCAAAAGTCTAGTTTCGCAACAAGATTATGTCCGATTTCGAGGTGGTGGGAGAATAAGGTATAAGGAGTATAAGGAATAAGGTATAAGGTATAAGGGGAATAAGGAATAAGGTATAAGGAGTATAAGGAATAAGGTAAGTGGGAAAATAAGCTAAGTAAGAAATTGAAAGAAAGGAGAAACGGCAAACATACTGATTCAGCCATGGTCATGACAGGTTTGGCTTCACGGTCTAGGCTGGGCAAGCATCAAAACAGCAATCTTGACAAGGATGGCGAAATATAGGAGGAAAGAAAAAAGCGGGGAGAATGTGGCAAACTGCTTTTTTCTAGCTGGAACAGTTCCTGAGGTGTCAATTAGAGCAATCAAGGTTTGTTAATCATGAAGTCGCTATTTTGGTGATCATGGTAGGGCTGAAGAAAATTAGTTCGAATTCAAGCAGAAGAAATTTTTTTTTTAAATGGCTTATTTTTCCTTAAAAAAAAGTGGCCAAATTTCATAAGTTGTCGCGTATGAAATTACTCATTTTTCTGATGCTATACGACAGAAGAATTCCAACGTATAAAAAAAAAAATTTACCGCCCGAACAGGGACTCGAACCCTGGACCCTTAGGTTAAAAGCCTAATGCTCTACCGACTGAGCTATCCGGGCTGTGGACAAACCTGGTTGTAAAAGAGCATTATAAAATCTGTTTTAAATTCCAAGTTAGTGACGCGGTTATTTCCACGAAGAATAATATTTTTTTTTTTTTTTTTACGCTCAGCAGCACCGCTTGTCAAAAGGACACGCAGCAAGAATAACTAGAGCAAAGCTGCACATAAACAGTATAGCATTTCGTTTTCAGAAATATTTGCGGAATACAGGTCGAGGAAAGAAAAAAGGATTCAGATTCATGGCAAACACCCACATCCATTCCACTACCATGCCTACACAAAGAGGGTTTTGTGGGATTCACGGTGACTGCGCGCTCAAATGCTCTACTATCATAATTTATTAGATAGGAACTGAGGAATGGTCAAGGAATCGGACGCCCACGGTAACGTTACCTGCCGACAGGGACGACGCTAAAGGAGGGGGAGGCACTCGCCCCTTCACATTTTTGGTCGCCCCCTGGCGCCCCCCTCCCAGCCACCAGATCAAAATCAAACGTATAAACGAAGAAAATTCTGGTTACTTATCAAGAAAACTAAAACTACGTTAGTTTCTTTCACAGCGACAGGAAAGACCTGAAGTCACATAAATATAGCCTTATAGTTGTTACTGTGATAGCTGAAAAGCATCATTTTTTTTTTTTTTTCAAATGGATTTAAAAATATTCTCCAAAAAATGGGTCAGAAAACAGTTAAGAACGTACGGTGTGAGAAAGAGAATTGCAAGACTGTTATTTTGACTTTATCTTTTTTTTGTGGGGGGAGGGTGGGGGGGGAGGGGGCAAACCGCAAAAGTAGAATTGTTCGCTCCGCCCCCCCCCCCTCCCGGCTAAAATTGTTGCCCCACTGCTGCCTCCCCAGTGGGGGTACCCAATAAACTCTCGGAGCCACAGTCCCATCCGCCACTTAGAATCTTTTCCCGGGTTCAACCAGTGAAATAAAAGAAGTAGGCAATCAAACCCGGATTCATTAGTTCAAGTCAGTAATATACAGATACTAGCTGAAGCCGGGTTGTATTTGATGCACCGTTTCCAAACATTGGGACGGTTTGCTCTCTCCTGTGTTTGTTGCGCAAGGCGCATATCCCGTTTATGTATTTTTGCGCACACTGGCTTACAAACGCCGATTTTCGTGTAGCTTCGCTCGCTCAATCAGCGCCTTCCCTAACCTGGTCTCCATATGAATACTTCCTGCAGAAATAAAGAAGTACGCTGTTGTACAACAAAGTCGAAACCTTTAGCCCGGTTGCTTTCTTGTCATTTTTTTTTCCGGGAGAGGCAGAAAGTATGATAAAAGTCCTCTCTCCAGCAAAACTAAAACTATTAATTTCTCCGTTTCTATTCAATATATTTCGACCAAACTGGGCCAGATAGTAGATAGCAACTTTTCCCAACTTTATACCAATTTTTATGCACTTCCGTGCAACAGTAAAAGTAGGAAACCACACGTAAATTTGAAAACTGTTCACTTCTTGTTGTGGTTGTTCTTGTTCTTGTTCTTGTGTGACACGGTTTCAGAAAAAAACTACTGCACCTACCTAAAATCTGAAACATGATCTAAGCCAGAAATTTTCTTGGCCTTCATCCTCAGAGAGACCATTTTTCAATTGGCGGAGCCATTCCGGAGTTACGGGAAGAATAACACTTTTATTGGGGCTGCGGCCCAAGGCCATGCGCCCACTCTAAAGGTAACTACAGCTAGAATTCACTACAATACAACACTGTCAATACATCAACAACACATCGATTCACAATCCGACCATGAACAACGAGACATGTACAGCTCAGTGTTCACTCAGAAAATGTTACCCATAGTCTAGTCATGTAAACCCCCCCCCCCCCCCCTTGAAATTTAGTGCACACTCCCTTTGTTTATGCGAGATCCATTTGAGTAAACAGTAAATGAAACGCGATTGCCACCTGGTGAAGGAACGTTGTAATTCGCAACTCAATCCACATTTTTATTCCAAGCGCTCAGTGAATTAGTGAAGCAAAGCGTGTTCGATCCACCTATCTGGATTCATTTAGGTCGGATACAATCAGTCCACTTCACTTCGAATTATTCCACATTATTCCGAGTGCCTTTCTGATTTAATCCTCGTAATGCCGGTTAAAGATGCCCTCGGAACGGGGTATTTTAAAAGGAACCCTTAGCGATCAAGAAACGACAGTGCCCCTGAGGAGGCTGTGGCTCAAGCAACACACCGTGAGCCACGCAAGACAAGCCGGAAAAACACCAGTCAGTAGACAGATTTTTGAGTCTTATAATGGATAAAACAGAGGTGGTGGGCGAAGAGGGATTATAGCAAACTAGTGGAAATCCGAATTAAGTTCGGGGAGAATCCAGTGTGTGTGCGGTCGCAAATGCACGAAAACTTCGGGCTCCAGTAACTAGGTAGCATTACAAAATAAGATACCTCTAAAGATTATTTCCCTAATTTGTCACAAATTCGTACCCATGGCCACCAAGGATCGGCCACCTCTCACCACCGCCAGCGACCACCTAAATACCTCCACTCTTCCCGGTCTCCACTCCAGCATCCGTCAAACTGCTACCACTCCTACCCCCTCCGTCTCTGCAACCACCAAACTGCCTCAATTCCTCACCCCTACCCCAATACGCCAGCTGTAAGTTTGCCACGCTCCCAGCCGAAGCCATCACACCAGAAGGAGAGAGAGACGATTTTGCTAGGTAATTTCAATCGGAAATTTCTAGGATCTTTTACATTCCACAATGGACATGAGCACGAGGCATCACAGGGCCCTTCTCTTCCCGAAAATACCAGGGGTGGCTGAGGTCAAGATCGAACCCAGGACCTCTTGCACATGAAATGGTCGTGCAAACCATTAGGCTACCATCCAATACACCAGTGGGTTTGTTTTTCCTGGAAAGCTACAAGCCTGGCAAACTATGGATTATCTGCACAACACAAAACAGAAAACAAGACGGCTGCTCCCACAGTTCAGATGCAAACAAAACCATTCAACTACTGTTTACCATGTCCCCACATAATGCACTCAACTCCAAAGTAGCTCAAAGTGTTCACTATGTGTTCATAAAGTGCAACCACTCACCAGAAATTGTCACTCTGGTCGAGGAACTCTCAATTCACAAAGATAACCAGGAGCCCAAAAGCCTCATCTGTACCTCCTGCAAAAATGTCTGCAGGTTTGCAGTTCCTGTCAGCTACACCCATACTACCACCATACAACTATGCAGAATTACAAATGAGCATGCGCGCCAACCGTGTTTAAAATTTTCACCACCAGATGGTAGCACCAGCATTCTCCCAAGTTCTCTTGCCAAATTCTGTTGGCGCTATGTAGCACCAGTCTCGTCCCATCCGATGCAACCCCCTTCCCCCAAATCCTTTTACCCCACCGGCTGCCGGAAAAATAACTACGTAGAATTACACAATATTCAGCATTCAGCAGACGTTATCCCTTGTGTTGCTCATCATTGCTTTGAACCAAATAATGACGATAGATGCTGAAGAGTTGTGGATCACGGGATGTGGGTCAAGAGGTGGTGGACAAGAATCGGTCATTAACTTGGTATAATCAGACTCTACTTTTCAGAATTAGGTTGGCTTGCTTGATGTAGAGAGGCATTTCCTTGATCAAAGGTGCCCTGTACCACACGCCCAGTAAATGCTATATTGTTTTACATAATGCAGGTCTTAAATGCCACAGAGGTAAAACCTTTCTCAACGCCAGTGACGATAACGAGCAGAAGACTGCCTTAGCCAGGTTTCGCCCCCGAGTTTTTTTAAACGACGCAAATTTGCTTCAAGATTTGTTGGTTGAACTTTCGTCTTCGACTTATCGTAGTCCATCCAGATGAGAGATGGCTCATGCCATGGACATGACGGCTATTTCAACAAGAGGGGATATTGTTGAGTTTCTCTTTAATTGTAGCAAAGGAAAAAGTAGGTTCGACGGGTTTTACAAGCATCACATGGTTTTGATTGCCCAATTTCAGTCTATCAGCATGCGTGATCATTGACAGGATTGCTGCTATAGTGGGACAAACGTGAGGCAGAATAGGTGCCTGAGATGATAGTTGGTAATTTGCTCTTGAAGGCGTTTGATTTGACCATGCCGTTGTTCGTTCTGGAACATAATTTGAGCAAGCGTCCATAATTTGCTTTTGAAATTACTACTAATGTAATTTCACGAAGTCTGGAGTTAAGAACGAAGAAAGTATGTTTAAACTGTTTGCCAAGAACATCATAAAATGGGGCAGACTTTTCAGCAGTGTTGAAACGGATCTTGTTGTTATTAATCCAAGTCGCATTAAATCTTAGTCAGTACAAACCAAGATAACTAAGCAAGCTATATCTTCTCCACTTGTAGCAAAATTGTTGATGGCTAATCAACATGGGTGTAGTTTGTTCCACATTATGCTTTCAGAAAACTGACTGGATGACGACTCGTTTCCTTATACTAAGAGTGCAAAAACATGTGGAGATCACACTTGTAGACTCAACAAAGTTACTGTTAGAGTTTACGAATGGGTCGTTTACGGATTTTTTGCACTCGTAGTGGAAGAAAACGTGGCGTCATACAGTCAGTTTTCTGAAAACATAATATGGAACAGAGTATAGTGTTGTCAATATGTGCAGAATCATGAGTGCCACCTCGATACCTCCTGAGGCATATCCAGGCAGGCCTGCACCCAACACCTTTGATGCTCCCCACTGTTATCCTCCTACTGACTGAGGCTACTGTGTATTTCAAACAAGGAGCTGCAGCTTTGCTCCGGTGGCCTAGGTATAGGCTCAATGCTGGAACACCACCCATTTTCAGGGTTATTTTCAGGGCAGGTTGAGTTATAATACACTCCTTCGCGGATTCTGACTTCCATTGCCACCGTTCCGCTGTCAATAGCAACAAACATCTTTCATTGGGTCTGATGAGCGTCTACATCGGGCACCATAACCCAGAGTTTGGTTCTTCCCATAGCACCATTCTGCTTACCAAAAGTGGCGCACTGAGCACCACTCGACGTCCGGATTTCGGTCGAGCAAGCCAAACATCTCACCCACTGAAAGTTTGAGAAAAGGTTGAGGCCATTTTGACCCCAAGGCCACATTCACTTTACCGGATGAGCCTGCATTACATCCAAGCACCAGCTATATTGAGGGAACATCGAAGGGTACCAGCATGTAGACGATTCAATTAGTCTTGCACAACTATATCCAGGTTCGATGATCGATTTGCATATGAGAAATGCTATGGACAGCCAACAGAGTTTCCTCTGGCTACATCCTGGCTGTGTATAGTCCATGATCTTCGGATCCCAATGCGAATGCTCTTGCTCCGCCACACCAGCATTGTGGTCAAGACGGGCCGCAGTGACCAAGACCACCAGGCTTGGTCAAACCATAAGCCTAAGTGGATCTCCTCTTGGTCGTCGATGGGCCACTCTTCAGTTTCACTGTATCTTCGGGTTTTGCCCGAGAACTTCCCCACCACTCGCACACATGTTAGTCTACTTGGTCCGTGTTTCAAAACGGGTTGGGTGGGCGAGCGATCTACTTGCTGCAGACCACACGTACCACCATGGGGGCTCAGTTCAGCCAATGGCGGCTCACGAATCACCAACCACCACGAGGGCCATACAGCAATCGGGTGCCTTGCCTGTTGCACTAGCAACCGTGTGCCTTTCTCAAAGAAGGTGCATGGGCACAGGTCTCAAATGCTTCCTCGGTCTGGTGGAGGAGCTGGGTTAAGACTGACTATAACTCTGTCTGGAACTGGGTAACAGGTGGCCTACCAGCAATGGATAGTTGCCGTGCCTTGGCATATGGCCTACAATTGTTTCTCCCAACTAGTTATGGCATCCTACTGAAGGGAAATGCACCAATGGCACCTGTTGGGATACGTAGCCACTGAATGCAGCCAAGCAATGGATTAAATTCCCCCCCCCCCCATTCCACCGTTGAGGGCCTACCCATTTTCCACCGAGCGGTTTCACATACTCTTGAATTCTCTCTTCAAAGTTCTTTGCAACTTTCTCTCACGGTACTTATTTGCTATTGGTCTTGTGGAAGTATTTAGTCTTAGGTGGAGTTTACCAAACTCTTAAGGCTGCACTCCCAAGCAACCTAATTCCAGGAAAAAAACCATCCTCTGGCCACTGAAAGACCCACATGGGCCTTGCACCCAACTTGGGCAGGGGGACTTGGCCTCCGGCGAACCAGAGGTATCACTACTCCCACATGCCACATTGCCCAATCCTCCTCTTAGTGATGTGCTTAAGTTCAGTGGGTAATCTCATCTGATCTGATGTCACATGTAATGGATTTGGCAAAATCTTACCGAAGTCAGGAGGCAACCCACCATTAGACGTGCTGTTTACACATTCTGCATAACTAGCCCAAAAACTGTACTAGAGATAAGGTTGCCGGTGAGTGTGTCTAGTTTCCATTGCTACCCCAACCTGAGATACTGGCTGCAGTCCTTGCAGTTTTCCAAAACATCCTCAGCTACAACAGGGTTTGCAATCGTTGTGACGTCTGACCAATACCTTGCAATCGTCGCAGTTAATCCCCACAGCTTTTGTGGCCGTTGATTTCTTCCACAACATACACTACGCCCCACAACAGCCGTTGCAATTACCTACAACCTCCACAGCTGTCACAGGGTTAGCAGTCGTTGCAGTGTCTGCCAAATTACCTGCAGTCGTCACAGTTTTCCCGCAACAACCACAGTTGTTGACTTCCTCCATAACATCCACTAGACACCAGGCCGTGTTGCATGACATGTTCCATTTGCATTACCAACACAGATTACCGAAAGGCGGTAGGTACCTGCCCGGGAGCAACATTGGCATCTCAAAGATCAGAACGGGGACTACCAGTTATCGCAGAAGTTTGCTGCTCCTCTTGCCGGCTTACCCCACTCTACACTGCACCAGCTTTCTGTCACTTGACACCAACCACTCTCACAATGGGACAACCAAAGTCCAACAACACTCCACAAGGGTGAAAGAAACCGCCAAGTTTCAGCCAATCAAAGTATGGTAGCGATATCAAAACAAAAATGGCTGCCACCAAGTTGCTACATTAGCTACCAAGCTAATCCCACCGACTATTACTCCACACGTTAAATGAAAAACTTGACCATTGCTGCGGGTTGTAGGAATGGTCAGGTTTTTCATTTAACCTTTGATCTAATAGTCGGTGGGATTAGCTTGGCAAGTTGGTGGTTGCCATTTTTGTTCTGATATCCCTACTTTGATTGGTTGAAACTTGGTGGGTTCTTCCACCCTTGTGGGTTTTGTTTCAGATATTATTTGGAGTGAGTTATGTCTATTTATTCAGCCGACTATTCACTTCTGTCGTAGTACTTCTGTCATAGTGTGCAGGGAAAATTCATTCAGATTTCAACTTTATCCGCGACTCTTGGTTTTGATGAAACAACGTTGATCCTTTTTATCTATTTTTAAGTTTTTACTGCAATGCTCGCTCCGTTTTCATCAGCTACGTTCCACTTTCGTTCACTCTTGCTTCTCGCTTGTTCACCACTCACATCACGCGCCAACTCTCGCTTTATCACGTTTCCCTGGCGGCGAATTGTAGCAACTTGTGCAAAACGTGGTTGGAAAAACATAAGTTCAGTCACTTTGCCAAGTAGCCCGCAGGCCTGGTCGCCTCAGACTGCCTGGCCCCACCATTTCAGCGCAACCAGACTTAGATCCGCCACGATACAGAGCCGGAGGCAGCACTTTGGGGGGTAGGAATCGATCTGATAATGCATGCAGCTGCACTGCGTTCGTTCATAAACGGCGCTCGTTAAAAAGGCTTGACTTCTGCGGCGGTTGGTCTAACGGATCAAACCAATTGAAAAACAAGATATCGCTTGTTTGCATTGCTAATAAACAAGAATGCGTTTTATGGTAATAGATAATAAAAAAAAACACACAAATAAAAATCGTATACAAAGACGGTAATTATTGTAGGAAAACTTGCTGCGGAGAAATGTTGGCGTAATTCAAACATAAATTGCATGAGAGACAACTCAATCAAGCTGCCGAAGTTAGGGAGGGCGCGTTTACGTAACGACTCGCCTTTGCATTCTCGCAGCTACAATCGCGATGACAAAGGTGACATTGCCATAGTAACAACGCTAAATGGATTAGCTAAATCCGACATCGTTTGAGTAAATACTTGCAGTCTTATAATCCGTGCCAATAATATAAAGAATTCCTCATGACGAAACAATTTTCCCAAACGCTTCTGAACTCACGTTATTTGCTTGTTTTCGTTGCGAGGCGGCAGACATAAAACCGCCGCCATGTTGGAATTGGAGGTGATTTCTAACTTCTAGCTGCGAGAATGCAAAAGCGAGTGGTTGCGTAAACGTGCCCTTAGGGAGCGTTTACGCAACGCTCGACTCTCTTGCATTCTCGCAGCTAGAAGCTAGAAATCATCTGAAATTCCAAAATGGCGCCGGTTTTAGCTCTTCCGGCTCGCACCGAAAATAGTCACTAATGTGAGTTCAGAAGCTAGTGGGAAGATTGAAAATAAGAAGGAATGCTTATCTTATTGCCACGGATTTATAAGACTGCAACCATTCACTCAAACGATATCGGATTTAGATAATCCAAGTAGATCATTACCTTGGCAACGACACCTCTGCCATCACGATTAAAGGGATATACCTCCCAGCGCCATTTTCCTCGATCCACCACATCAAGTACGGCCCTAAAGGTCTATTTCCTTACCGTTAGTCAATCCCCTGGAAAAAAAATCCGTTTTAAAATGTTGCGACTAGGAGATTTTCTGTTGAATGTTCCTTTATTTAAGTGCGTCCCGCACTTATATGATGCTCTGCGCGCTTACAATAACCATGACGTTTCATCTCTGTGTGCGCATGTAGTAATTTTCTAATAATTACTATGAGATCAAAATGCTAAATGTCCAATGCGATAAAAATTAAAATTAATTATTCCCATAGCTCCCCGAAGCAAAGTTATAAGACACTAGCCTAGACAATCATAAATTGTCATGTTAAAATATTAGAATCATTCCGGTTTGTGACGACACAGTCTTTAACTTGTTAACTTGATGCTGTTTCGTGTAGTATTAACAAAGCAACCGAGACAGCAGCTACGTTCCTCGCTGCGAGGAACGCAGCTACCACCACAGCCGACCTGGGCCCTGGTAAATGCGCGGATAGAGATCTGCGCGTGTCTGTTATAAGGCAGGCCGGGTGTACCTTAAAATTCTAGCTGCGAGAATGCAAAGATGAGTCGTTGCGTAAATGCACCCTCACAGTGGATTGCGAACATGTCGTCGTCATAGTAACAATGCTACCTAGACAGCAACCGGCATACATGCAGTCATACAATCCGTGACAATAAGATTAACGGCAACGAAACTTTTGCCACTGAACACTCGCAACTATTTTTTTCCTTATCAGCTGCATTTTTACTTAAATGCAGCCTAAGGTGCTGAAGCTCGCTTGCCCCAGCGCAGCCTGAGAGATCGTTAGCTCCAACTATTCCATATCACATTTTCCCCAACCATAACCAAAAAAATTAATTGCACAGAAAGTCTTGTCTGTAACTCATCCCTCTCTCTGCACGAGCTTATTTACTGAACACGAACAACAAACCATATAGTGGGAAAGGGGATCAGTCTCTAGAGTTTTATCGGCAGCAAATGGTCACGACAAATGGTGTGCGGACAAACAGACCCTGGATTATACACCGGACACACACCACAGAGGGTCGGATTGGAAAGGGTTGGGCCTTCCCGGGAACATACTGCAGGTGCCTCGGCGAACCGCCCGGGCCCTGGGGAAGACCCACAAGATACCATATTTTGAAGAAATTTACGTGAATTTGAAACGTTTTCCGGCAACTTATGAAGCGCATCTTCGTACAAATTCATTTCAAATTTTTCAAAAAATAAAATGTTCTTGAAACAATGGCATCCTGTAGTATGGAGTAGGTGGTGGGGAGGGGGATCAGACAAGCTAGCATAATCTAAAGAAATCAGCGTGAATAAGAAACCTTTTCCTACAACCATGAAATGACATTTTCGTAAGACTTTTATTTCAAATAAAAAACCCAATTTTAGCTGGGGGGAAGGCCAAAATTGTTTTCTATTGCCTAAAGAAAATATACACTACCTGTAAATGTTGCTGCATTCAGTTCCTGGTGCTTGTTACCCTGGAGGAAGCAAAACTCTCTCGATACGCCCAGCTGAGCCGCCCATCTGCGCATGCGCCAGCACGCGCAGACCCACCATAACTGGTATATTACGGCGTTAGCCAACCATCTATTTTTCCTCCAGATATGTCAGCCATGGTGGTGACTCCAGAGGGGAGGTTGGGTGGGTATTTACAGGTAGTGTATATTTTCTTTAGGCAATAGAAAACAATTTTGACCTCCCCCGATGTAAAATTAGGTTTTCTAATTGGCGGCCGAAAATATCACACTACCTGTAAATTTTGTTGCATTTACAGTTGACTTCGTCAATATAGGTGGCGGGTCCCCAAGGGGGCTAGCTGGGTCCCAGAGATTTGGCTCTGTGCCCTAATGAGTTTAGCAGAGCGGCCGAAGATCTCTTGAGGTTGACTTAAGCAAGTAGTGCAGGGGGGAATATTTGTAGTCAGCAGAATGACAACATTGTGAGAGTTTGATCAAGATGTAAGAACGAAGGGGTTTTTATTAATTAAGTTTTTTTTACCTTTAAGTGTGGATCCATGAGGGTTTGATGAGGCCTTGGTTGCTTTAAATACGGATTGATTGGAGTTGGTGTTGACTCGATTGAAGATCTGAAAATGGGGTCTTGAGTGATGCGGAATGAGGAGTCACAAGGTCATCGAGTGGTGAGGGTGAGTCTTCATTCCGGACCGACGTTAAAAAAAGTTGATAGATCATGAGGATTTTGACTTTATGGCCGGGTGGTAAAAGTGAAACCATAGCCTTTGGCACTCGAGCGACGGTCGAGGCATGGGAATTTCCTTGTTCGGGTTAGCGACATTTTCCACATTTCACGGATTGCCGGGACGAACGTTGTGGCATTGTCCCACTGCTACACCTGGTGCGCGATGTTGATTTCGCTAGGCATTGCTTGGTTAGTCCAGATCGACTCCTGAGCTAGTTTATGGTGTTCGCGATGAGCTAGCTCAGGGAGGACCGAGCTTGGTTGGTGGGGTCATCGAGTATGGGATCCGCAGGAATGGCAGTGTTCCCGATGACGTATTCGATTTTGGGAGCAGTCTCAATAGTTTGCGTGCCACGGGTGGTGAGATGAATGGGCTTTTATGGGAGAGCTGGGCGGTGGATCTTGAAGATGGGTTGGCGATCTATCGAGCTTGGTAGTGGCGGGGAAAGACGACGAAATTTAGCATCGGCAAGCTCTATTTTCCTTCGCATTTTGGTGTTGCTGGCAGTTAGGTTTTCAATGTTGAGCTTGTATTCTTCCATCAGCTTTCGGGCATTAGCAAGCTTGATTTACAGGTTGGCACAATGAGTTGCGATGGGTTCACAGTTTGCACGGAGGCTTTTGAGTTCTTTTTCATTAAGATCAAGTTTGTGTTAGCTCTCTTTAGAAGAATTTCGCAATCTCCAAAGTTTTCGGTCAGGGTGGAGGAAGAAGGGATTGCGTCAAGTCCGAACGAGGATTTGTTTGAAGCAGTTGAAGTGGTCAACACGTGTTGACGTGGACCCAGTGTGGCCGTAGAACTGTGTTCGGTGTAAACGGAAGACGACGTGACGGTGGCCGGGATGGTGGCAGTGGGCTTCGTTGATGGCTTAAGTGAAGCGGAGGGGAAAATTTTTGTCGTAGTGTATTGTTCTCTGGCTTTCTTATTCCTCATTTGTTGTAGAGTTGTATAACGGGCCAGTCGTTCGGAGAAATGGTGAAGCAAGTGGAATAGGGGCCCTTGTCATAATCACATTTACGATGCAGGGTGTGGGTCGTGGCATTTTTTGGACGAGACAACACCAACACATTTGCAGACATCAGGTCTACGTACTGTTTCGGGGTCCCAGCCTTGAACGAGGGTTGACGATCTTTGGTGGCATGGCTGCGAAGAGCTGACTGCAGAAGTCAGGAGAAAAGGTGGGAGAGGGTTGGGTCTATCAAGGCCACCCGGTGCCAAGCAGCGGGAGGAGGGAAGGGTACCGAGACAGATGAATCCCGTAGTTGGTTTGTAGAAGGTCATGGTTGGATGCAGCCATAAAATCAATGTGGGTCGAAAAAGTCGTGGTTGATGAATTATCGGAACGGGGTGTCCCGGAACATGCGTATGGAGCCGAGGAGTTACACATGAGGTAGTGTCGGGAATTTGGATATTCCACCTTCCGTCCCACGACGGGTGTTGGTTGAAGACGGCCAGACAATGCCTGAAACAGGTGGGCGCAATCCCATGTATTCGGGAGGGCTGGAGAGAGAAACGTTCGGAGAACGCCTGGCTTACGGCGAACGAGGGGCGGTGCAGAAGGACCACGGGCGTGCAGAGGTGAGTGTTGTCCGTTACTGGCATTCGGCAAACGCATCGTTAACAGTGGATGAGAGGTCCAAGGTCGACGATAGTGTTCTTCCAGTCTACGAGATGAAGAAGTTGACGACAGTTGACGTTGGTTACAAGGCACTGGTGAAGTAGTTGAAATGAGTGGAGCAGCAGAAGTTGATGGTTGTGTAGGGATGGTAAAGCAACGATGCTAGAGTCTACGGGAACCGGGTTGGCCAGAGGCGTCGAAATCAGTTGAACTGAAGAGTCCATTGTGAGCTTGTGAAGCAGGGCTTTCGGCGAAGGCTTTGCTTGGGGTGAAGGCTTTCTTTCGGTGAAGGCATGATGAAGGTTTTCTTCCCTTGTGCTTTTCGGTGAAGGATTCGGGAAAGATCCTCTTCGCTTGGGCCGTTTCGGCGAACGTAGGGCTTCTGACGATCGAGAGTTGGGTGCAGAATGACGAGCCAATGATACAAAGAGTCTGCACAAATGGTCGAATGATGAGCACTTTCATCCTATGAAAAGGCAGGAGAAGCTTTCGGCGAACGCAGGGTTTTGACGAACGACCTTGATGCAGAGGAACGAAGAGCGTTCAGCAGCGAACGTAGGTGATTCGCCAAACAGAGTGAATGAACCGTTTCTTCGTGGGTCTTTCGGCCAAAGATGAGGCTTTGGCGAACACTGCAGCAGGCGGGTAACAAGAGAGTAAAAATTTGATGTTTGAAGTAAGGTTTAACTGATATGGAATCAAAACAGCAAAGCAACACAAATAAACTTGCCTGTAAGGTTTCACATAGTGCAATGTTCCTGTACTCTTTAGTCCACGTGAAACCTTACTGCTGTATTCACATGTTTTTACGGTTTTTACTTTAAAACACGGTAGGTCTGATCGGTTCATTCTACTTGGCTAAACGACATCACTGTACAATCGCAGACCTACAAATTAAACAATTCAGGGTTCGTGCGACTCCTTGAAAACCTGGTAATGCCGTTGAAAATAAAAATGAAATACCAGTCCTGAAGTCTTGAATATGCAATCTTGAAAAGTGGTGTGTGTACCAAAAGGATGAACGGAAAGAAGACAACTCGATTAGAATAATGCTGAAAAATTTAGCCCCTAAAGTAGACGAATGTGTAGCCTATATTACACACTAAATTATTCTTACAATAATTTTTAAATTGGGAAATGGTTTTAATTTTATTTGTCTTATGGTTGAATACAGTAGTAAGGTTTCACGAGGACTAAAGAGTCAGGTACATTGCGGTATGTGAAACCTTACAGGAAAGTTTATTTGTGTTACTTTGCTGTTTTGACTTCGGATCAGTTAAACCTTACTTTAAACATCAAACGAGCTCGTTTTTGTTTTCTAATAATGTAAGATATTAGGTAAAAACCATCACAGTGTCTTTGCTCCTGATGCCACTTAAATATGGGACTATTTTTATGATCAGCGGTTTACAACTTGTCACGTCTTTGTGATTTCCTCCGTTCTAATGGTGGAACGTGCAATAGATCGAGTGGATGAATTCAAAAGATGCTGAAGTTTCATTTGTCCACATATCACGCCGTTTCTTTCAAGACCATAGGGCACATGCAAGACCACTGTTTAAATCCAAGTGACCTACCGCAGGCAGATCGTCGGGTCTACGTGCTTTGATGAACGATTGCGATCTGATCCAAAATGTCAACAGCCTCCAAGGGCGATCAATGCTGGTTGGTTACGGAGTTTGTTTCTTCAACTTCGACATTTTTTTTTCACAAGGCCAAGGGAGTTGGAAGGGGGGAGGGGGTGAGGGAGTGGTCTTAAGGTGATAAGATCGGGTTTACGCTGCGCATGCGCTCGGGCAGGACGGGTCAGTCTCGCCAACAGGTGTGCAGGAGGTGATCTTTGACGTGGTGGGAAAACGACGGAACGTGGTCTTGTCTTCAAATAACCGAAAAGGACACGTATGGTGAAATCTCACCTGGTGTACTTTCAGCTACACTCACCCCCTTCCCC
>JAHWFP010072394.1:15918-33972 GCA_023313725.1 Lithobius niger | reverse complement strand
GGGGAAGGCCGTTCACTCGTTCAGTCCTTGGGGCGAAATTTTTCTGAAATTTTGGACGTAATTCATTGATTTCCATTGATTTTGACCCAGTCTTACGCCTCATTAAGAGAAGGGGGGGGGGGGGGGGGTTGTTAGGCCAGAGGAGCACTGAAAGCAAAATGTAATGTGCATCAATTTTTGCTGTGCTGTTGATCTTGTAACCATAATCAACACCACGGCAATTAGTTTAATTCTAAAATTTTAAGGGAGTCAACCTATTAATTTTGACGCTGTGGTAATTTACACAATGGAGGAAGACTAACAATATTTTTTTTTAATACTGGGCGTGATAGTTGTGAGAAACAGTTGTATTTTTAATAGTTGTGAGAAACAGAACTTTGCAGCCTTTATCGTGGTGGTGGGGGGGGGGGGGAAAAACCCCCCCTCGTAAAAATAAGGGGGGGGGGGGCGGTCCCCCTCGTCTCCGCCCCCTACCCCCCACATGGATCGACGCCTATGTCCTCCCTTCCTTAGTCCCCCAGATGATTTTTTTCCCCTCACAAACGTTCTTGGCCCCAACCGATAGTTGCTGTTTTTTTTTAGTGGGGCCCCTGAATTGTTGGTCAACGGCCCCTGATGTCCTATTTTCTCCACTGGGTTCGGATTACTTTATCAAAGTGCTCACAAAAGCAGTTTGGATCCATCATTTTTTGGTACTGGATCATCATTCTTAAATTCAGAATGAACACCGTCATCTGCTAAACATATCAACCCCCGATCCCCCCATCCACTCCCTAAATGGTAAAAAAAAAAAAGACAGCGGCCTCCATAAACCTGTTCCCGTCAATGCTACGCGGATCTAGTTTTATTTTCAACTCCCTACTTTCGTCAGCTACAAGGATGTGGGTTCCGCGGTAATAATTACGTATGTTCCACGCTAATCTACCGAGCTACTGGAACAGAAACAAAAACCGCCGCGCTCCCGCCTCCAGTGATTACACACCGAGGGGCAACAATAGCGTGGCGAGATGAGGACGCGAGCCGCCATGCTTGCTGCCCCGCCCCGGTCACCTGACGACACGGGCGGCTTCTGATTGGTGGAAAATCCGTCGAAATACCAAAGCGGTGAGGCACGTCAGAACAATGGCGGCCGAACGATTTTCATTGTCAAGGTGAAATGAACGGGTTGTGTGCCGCCCTTAAGTGCTGCGAGGAAGGAAGAGAGCTGATAATTTATAGACAACAGAACTGAACCTTGACTTACCGACTAACCTTGAACCGTTCAACGTTTCACTGTCATTAATAAAGCATACGTTAAAATAGAAGTCACGGTGACTCACGCTCTAAAGTGGTAGCCGCTAGCTATTGAACATTGTCTGATAAACAATGGCGAGGCTCGTTTAGGCTTGGTTTTTTTTATCGTAAGACCGAAAAAAAACTAAAAGAAGAAATTTTAAAATGAAGGCCAAGACTAATTTGAGCTACAAGCACGTGTGGACGCTTCTTTTTTTTTTTTTAATGATTTATTGATTTATTTCTCACCTTGAAGGCTATTATGACTCATGAAAGAATTCGAGAAAGTGACTAACGTTGAGCTTGTAAACGATAGTAGCCAAGAGGCCTATGCTTAAAAAGAGTGCTCAATAAGCCTTTTTTGGAGGGTGGGATGGGGTACGGGTTAAAAAAAAAAATAACTGGGCTACGAGTCCGACATATTTTATAAGATATACCGTCCAAACAAAAAATACATGAATGTATTTCTATTTATTTATTTAAGAAACAATAGATAGCCATTTTCAAAATGGAAGTAGTAATTTAGTAATTTCTCAACGGTTTCAGTAGCGAGCATATTTATCCAATGTAAAATAGAAAGAAAAAAAGTATAAACATCTAATAAACAAACAACAAAAAATAGAAACTCTGATCGGTATAAAATGGAATGGTAATACGGTATGTACATCAGACTAGCAAACACGATTTGAGAAATTATCAATCAAAACAAGGCCCTAATACATTGAGGATTTACAAGTTATCAAACAAGCTCGGTTAAGGGTCAAAGTAAAATTTTAAATGGTCAGATATGCGGCGGTCCAAAGCATCCTTAAACTGCATTACAGAGGCTGCAGACTACAGTATCGGGTAGAGTGTTCCAAAGTTGTACCAAACGGTGGCAAAAAGAATTTCGTTTGGCATTTTAGTGGGGACCACAATGCACCACATGAAGTAGAGTCACAAGGATTTAATCACCTGCCGATATTAAGTCGTTTGCAACAAATCCATCTTAAAATGTGGCAACTATAGAAGATATTCTCCTGTAGTATTCTAGGACTATTTTAGTGCGTCCTACGCTGAACTCCCATCTCCACAAGCGTTTGTTAGCCAGTGTACGCAAAAATTGACGAAACTAAGTATGTAAAGCATGCACACACAGTAAACCAAACTCTGTCAATTTGGCTGGTGTAACGGCTAATTGGGCAATGGCAAATATGTAATCATCAATGTGAAAATATAGATTTATAAACATAAAATTCCTCCCGAAAAAAAAAGGTAGACATGAAGACAATGGGACCTTTTGTACCTTCACATCCACCCAAAAAGCAAAACTGGTATAAGAGAAGTCATGTGCATACTCTCGCTGGGCCAATCATCGCAGCCTTGGGTTAAAAATCGATAACCGTAAATTTCTCACCAATAACTATTACTTAATGAAGTATCACGATGGAGGCCACGTTGCTGCTCACTCGTCATTATTAGACAGGCCCGGACTGGCAGCCCTGGCTGGGGCCCAAGTACCATGATGTGTTAGAAGGCCCCAAACACAATCCGGGGGGGGGGGGTAATGCGTGCTCATAATGGACTACTAAGTAATTTACGACCGGGGGGTGGCGTGGAGGACATGAAAATATGACCACCAAATTTTCATTGATACTCTCCCCTTCAAATCCCAGATAAAATATTGTTTGACCTCCCCACTCAGGTCCAAAAATAATGCGACCCCCCACCCCCTCCAAAAAACAACTTTTCATATGCCTATTGAGACGGTGTATACCCGTTTCGCCTATTCCCTTTTCGCCGAATCCTGTTTCTCCGAAAATTAAGCCCTGATTAAAATTCGGCGTAAAGCATCGTTATTACTAAAATCGTGTGCCTGTTTTGAGCTAAGGCCCGTATTCTGAACGCCGACTAAATGTACCCGTGTTCTGAACGCCCGTGTTCTGAACGCCCGATTTCTTCCAAATGTATCCAAAAGAAGTTCTGGTGGTGAATGGCACTAAATAGTTGCGACGTCATTTCAAGTCAAGTTCGAGTTTTAGTCAGCGTTCAGAATACGGGCCTAAGTCTTGTTTGCGAAGCATTTCAGGAAACCAATAGGACGTCATTTTGAAAAGTACTTTGGTAAATTTCTCATTTACAACGATGATGAAATCAAAACAACGGCCCAGTGTAAAATATTTATGTAAATATTTGGGAATTACATGTAGTTTGCTAGTACTCAGCAACAAAGGGAAAGGTTGTTCGCAGTGACTGGCGTTTAACTCCACTGCTTCTGGGGTTGACAAATGCAACGGGCCCCGCGGTGTAATGGGCCCCATCTCCCATCTATCACCCACTTGAAAAAATATTATAATGCTAGAAATACACTAAAACAAAACTTTCGAAGAAGCAAGATATTGTTCCCATGATGTGTATGCCTCAACCACTTTGTCTGGTACTGGGCCCATACTGTCGTTCATGCGATTCTCGAGACTGAATTGTAGAGTTTCTATGTTTGAATTTTTTTGCAGTGTTGCACCCAAGTGGTGAGGGAGGAGGAATTCCCCCCAAACCTGAAGTTCAATTAAAAATTGGTGAAATTGCGTGTTGTTACGTTCCATCCAATTTTTTATCCTTGGCTCCTTAAGAGCTGCCTTTCCTTTTCTATTAAGGAAAATTGGAAATTAGCCAACAGCGAAAATCATACACTAGAAAATAACGTAGTTCAGTAAGCTACCTTTATGCACTTAGGTTTCGTCGGAGTGGCATGACCCGGATTCGAACCGGCAACGCGGTTCGCCCCCAGATCACTTGCATATATAGCGCCTTAATCGCTATGGCCACATCCTCCACTGGATGTGGCCGTAGCGATTAAGGCGAACTGGGTAGCCAGTTCGAATCCGGGTCATGCCACTCCGACGAAACCTAAGTGCGTAAAGGTGGCTTACTGAACTACGTTATTTCTAGTGTATGATTTTCGCTGTTGGCTAATTTCCAATTTTCCTTAATATTATTTCCAGCGATTTATGTCTATTTATATATTTCCTTTTCTAGGCTGGCAGTCAAGAGATTTCCCCGGATTTTCCCGGATTTTCCCGGACAAATAAGACATATCGTACCAATAAAAAATTCGACAAACTTTCTTTTTTAACACTTTCAAAGGTGCTAAAATTGCTGAACCTTTGTTTGGCATGATCCCGGGGGCTTGAAGCGACCCCCTCCCCTTCCTTAGACGACTTAGATATTTTTGTTTTGATTTTGTCCCTCACAAACAAAATTTCTTCGTGAACCACCGATTCTTCGTATTGCTGTTTTTGAGTGGGGAGGGTGGGGGTGGGGGGCTACATTTTTGGTCAACGGGCCCATGATGTCTCAGTAGGCCACTGGTTGTTCTGCTAAAGCCCATTCACTGTAATTTTGTTTGCAACCCTTAAACCCAGATTACTTTACTCCGAACCTTTGGTATGATTTCTAGTCATAATGTAACACAACAAATGAGGCGAGTTATACGACAAGATTCCAAAATTTTATTTCTACTTTTTTCCAAATTTTGTTCCCGAGGGTTGAATTTTTTCCGTAGAAAAATAAGCATCGACCTGATTATCATTTTATAGTCTAAACTGATACTTTTACCGTAAAAAAGCCCGTTAAAATGCCCATGGGTGTTAAAATTAATCGATTACTAGTTAACTAGTTTATTTAGTTTGCTTTATGTATGAAACTTTTAGTTAATTTTGGTGCAAAACAGCCACGAATTAAGAGGATAAAGCATTGGTTTTCTTGAATGTATGAAGCTTTTAGTCAATCTCTAGCAGAAAGATTACGATCTGAAATGCTTTAAGGTCAGATATGGTGAAATAATCTAGTTACAGCATTGCCCCCCCCCTCCTCCTTGGGGTGCTACACTAGGTAATTCACAATTTCCAACCTTAATTTTTTTTTGGGGGGGGGGGCGTAGCTTTGCCATAAGTGCTGTAAAAAGACGGCATATGGAACATTTTGGATACCAGACACTTTGGTAGATTTAGCATGATGGCCCAAAGAAGGAAGAGCCTATACCATTTTTGAGTAACAATCACTGCATGCACGATCCTTGTTGGGTTGATTGCGCTTGGCATTAGAACGGAGAAATGGGCAATTGGGCATCCTCCATTGAAAAAAGACATTTACTTCCATAACAAAACAAATCAGCAGGGGTTCAAAGGGAGGGGGAGCAGGGATGGGGGATATTCAGGCCACACAATAGGGGAATCCGGGATGGGAAAGGGGTTATGGGGTGGGGGCATGGGAGAAATCTAACCATAGAATGGGAGAATGTTGGGGTAGGATGCAGGGGAGTTCGGAGGAGGAGACAGGGGGGCAGTCGGTGCCCTTTTTATTCCGTACTGCCCACTACAGTATTTCGCTCAGGTAGGCGGGAACCGGCTAGACCGGCGTATGTTACACCGGGGCACAGCTAGTTAGGTATAAAACACTATTTGCACCAATAATTTCAGAATCCTTTATTTACTGTAATTCAGACAATACATTCTTATAGTTTTACAGTTAAGTAAGGTATTAGCGTCTTTTCTTTCCAACCGCTCTATCTTGTGAAATTTTGATAAATCTTGACAGGCTAAATGGTCTGACGTCAAATTCTACGGTTTGGTTTGATTTTTGTCAAGATTTGAATGAATGAGAAATTTATTGCACCAAAAAGATACAAATGGTCAGGTAAGGAACCATACGGTTCACTAACCCTGCCAAAAACAAATTAAACAAGAACAAAGTACCCAATTGCTGGCATAGCCATTGTCGCATACAAACAACGCATTACAAACTTTGTAAGATCTACACTTTTAAGTCTAAATTTAAAAGACGCAAGGAATGGGGCATGGCCAACATCAGCAGGGAGCGCATTCCAAGGCTCAACGACACGATTTGAAAACAAGAACACAACTGTGATCTATGGAGCTTGATTTTGTACGGCGTATGTGATAACACATATGTGATAACACAGTGGGGGTGGGTTGGGAACCCCTCCCCCCAAAAAAGTAAAAATGTAAGGTTTTTTGAATGGCGGGAGGAAGGGTAATTAGTTTAGACTTATTTATGCTAAATTTTTTGGTGTTTTGGGGGTTTAAATAACGGTATGCAGACGCAGTGTTTGTTACCGGTACCCTAGTTTTACTTAGCGGAACGGGGAAAAATTTACAACTACAACAACTACAAAAAAACGCTGTTCTACACGTATTTTGTGACGAGGCCCTGTGGTGGTCAGAAGATCACAATGTTTAGCAATTTTTATTGTTGTTAAAAATGAATGTAACTTACGGCTGTGGTCTCTGATGGGTAGTTATTACATCTATTTCAAATTTTTAACGACACTTCGAGATGGAATTGTTAAAAACATAGGCAGAATTATTGCCGGCAACGTGCCAAAAAATCTAACCAGCGACAACGCCGGGAGGTCGCGCATATATCGGCAAAGCCAGCTGAGATAAGAGTTGACCCAGGAAGGAGCTATTATCTCAGCTGGCCTTGCGCATAGGACCGCAATCGTTCCTTCCAATGGCTATCTAACCTAACGTAAATTCCACATTGCCGATTGTAGCATAATACACTCGAATACAATTTTTACGTTCGGAACAGTCCCACTTACGTTTCATAATCTCACTAGTTTGTTAGTGCAGAATGGCGTTATAATTGCGTCGATTTGTCGGATCGAGAACGACAGCCATGTTGATTTCAGAGATCACAAATACATGACGTCAGAATCGGCGCATGCGCACCCAAATTTATATAGGAAAAGCGGTCTTCGGGTGATAAGGAGGAGTCATGCCACGCCGACCTCGCTTGCTAGCCTTTAGGAGCTTGATTGGGTAAATCGAACTCAAAAAAGTACCTACGACAATCACTCTTAAAAGGTCTCATGATCAATTTAAAACCATGACCACGAATTCGGTCCCCCTCACAGTTGAAAAAACCGAGTGCTAGGCATATTAGTCAAACCATGTAGGATGGAATAGGTCATGTAGAGGTCCAGCTTAAGCCCCCTTGCTGCGAGGGTGTCCAACCCCAAAATACTAAGACGCTCAGAGTATGATTTATATTTTAGCCCAGGCAAGTATTTGGTAAATGTACGTTGAACGGACTCGATCAATTTCATATGTTTTAATAAATACGGTGACCAAACTTGACTACCATACTCCAAAATTGGCCTTACGAAGATTTTGAAGGCCCAAACAAGAGTTTATGCATTGCCAGAGGTGAAACATCGCTTAATAACGGCCACTCTCTGTCGTGCAGCTTTGGCAATGTGGTCGCGATGTGACCCGCTTTTAAGATCACATGTGAAACATACGCCCAAGTCCTTTATCTCAAATACACGATCCAAAATCTTATCAAATAAGACGTAATCCCTCTCTTGATTTTATTTTTACCAATGTGAAAGGCCTTACATTTTGGACCCGATATTAGTTAGGGATGGGTCGGTAACCGAAACCGAAACCGAATTTTCGGTTTTTACTGAAAACCGACACCGAAACCGATTCGGATTTTGTGTCGGTTTTTCGTACGGTGTTCGAAAATCAAAAAAATTATTTGTTGTTTTACATGTTTTTAATAATTATCATTTTCTACGTATAAATGACAGCAAAGCTCCTAACTATTAAAACGAAAATAGTAGAGGAAAATGGTGCCACAGCTATACCCCACGGTCTACGACGCTGCTGAAAGTTGAAGCTAGCAATACAACTGTTGCAAGAAAAAAAATTTGGAAAATCTGGTTGGGGTGGATGGTGGTAAAAACCGATACCGAAACCGAAACCGAGGTTTTTTGGCCGTGAAAACCGAAACCGAAACCGAAATTTAAAAAAAATGAAACCGACCCATCCCTAATATTGGTAGGTTCCATGTTTCCGACCATTGTTCGAGTTCTAAAAGTCCAGACGATAATGCCTGATAGTCTTCCCAAGACAGAGCAGTTTAACGGTTAAATGATCTGAATTCAACCATACGGTGCCATTCTTTGTCTGAAGCAGTTTACATCTGGAAAATAGAAAAACAAAAACGTGCAAGAGAATTGCAAGAGAGAGTGAAAACTCTTTTCGCGCGAGAATTTCAAACAATAAACTTGCGGCCTAAATTGAAACAAAACCATATTTTTTTTTAAATACCGTAACTCGTCTATTACACACGGATTTAGAGAAGATTTAAAGATTTACGAAAAATTTTGGGAGATTTACACAGATTTACATAAAATTTTGGAGATTTACACAGATTTACATAAAATTTAGGAGATTTACACAGATTTACAAAATTTTTTGGAGATTTACACAGATTTACATAAAATTTTGGGAGATTTACACAGATTTACAAAAGATTTTGGGAGATTTACACAGATTTACATAAAATTTTGGAGATTTACACAGATTTACAGATTTACATGAAGATTTATTTGCAGGATTTAAAGATTTACAAAAGATTTAGGTAAGATTTAAGTAATTTACGCCAGATTTACGTGATTTACAAACAAGAATTCTATAGTTTGTTCCAGATTATGTTTTCAGAAAACTGACTGGATGACGACTCGTTTCCTCGCACTTCGAGTGAAAAAAACTTGAGGATATCTCGCTTGTAGACTCAACAAAGTTACTGTTAGAGTTAATGAATGGGATGATTACGGATTTTTGCATTCGTAGTGGAAGAAAACGTGGGTCATACAGTCAGGTTTCTGAAAACAATGTGGAACAAACTATAGCTTTGTCGAATCCCTCGACTGTGCGTCAAATCTTTGCAGCTAATATCAACCAGTAGTTTTTTAGATGTTGCTTATTTCCTGGTTATTCTTTCTTTACCGAAAATTACTGTAGGACTTTGGCCTATACAGCCGGAGAATAAAATAGCTTCATTCCAAAACGCAAACAATCCGTTGAATAGTGGCTGATAGGCTCTGTAAATAATACTTCCCAAGAAGAAGAACACGATGTGGTTGTGTCCAAAAAAGGGCTAAACCACATCAGCCACATCTCCTCAAAAACCAGACACATTTGTTCAATTAATTGATCCTAAGAACTTACAAGTCACGTTCGAGGGGTGGGTGAGTTGCATTGAAGAAGCTCAAGAGGTATTATGCCCTACAGAATAAAGGTTTGGGATTTGAACTTAGCTAACCTCTAACGAGGTCTTTCAATGCGAAACCGTCGTCCATAGTACACAAGAGCGTTGTGACGTCCGCATTACACGTGTGCTCTTCGCAAATTTTAGCTAGAAATGGCAGTGGCGGTGTTGCAAAACTTCGGGGAAATGAAGGTCGAGGTTCGGTTAGAGGCTATTTGGAAAACTTCGGGATCGTTCGGTTTTGTGACGTCATTACTCTGACTGTTCATATTAATTAAAACGAAATTTTATCATAATATTAATTTGCATTACAGAAAAAAATTTAATTATTTACGACGTCATTTTAAGAAATTTCGTTTTCGTCAATGATGAGCGTACATTAATTTGCGTTCAATACTAAATTATTACCGGGGTAGGAGGGGGATTTGGAGGCGAAACTGCGTTGTACTTGACCAGGAGAGAGGGGGAATACTCAGCGTTAACTATTATGAACTACAGGGGAATAATCTACATATGCTTCGTTTTGTGGGAGTATAGAGGGGAGAAAGATGGAAAAAGTACATCTAGCAAAGGGTATGTCGTATGGATGAAGAATTTTTAGTGTTGAAAAAACACGATTTGAAAAACGCAACTCTATATAGAATGAATAAGTCGGTGCTCAGTAGTCGACATCTGATAAGAATACGTCGAATTCGTATCTATCTACAACATTAAAACTTACGGCGCGTTACTTTTATATATATGCATACACTTTCTTTATATATCTGTGCTAGAGAAAGCCCGTGCTATGCACGGGGCTGGCCATGAATTAAGTTTACGGACACACTTTTCCCTAACACATTTTCCCGGCACTCTTCCCGACATTTTTCAGATTGAACCTGTTCGCCTACGTACGTACCGCGGTCTTGATCGACCACTCCCGCCTGGCTGCTCTTTCACGGGGCCGGTAGAATGAGAGAGTCCACTTGCCATGCGGGCGTGAGGAGGGGGGGGGGAAGTGATAGTTCGGCCTTTTACAGTTTTTTTCTTATCGGCTCTTTTCTTATCAGCTCAGCCGGCATCCAACATTATTATGCAGATATTAGCACGGCCGTGCTTATTACAGTTCGTTTGCGCACTATTATTTCAGAAAATTGGACAGGAGGCGGAAGCGGAGGCGGCGACGGGGCGGCTAACAATGTCATAATGTTACAATGCTGCAACACGTTACAATAGGAGAGGCGCACAATATCGGATTATAGCTCACTCGAACAAGATGCAACGATGGTTGGGTGCCGGGTAACTGACAAGGTCGTTGTTTGAGTTAGCTAGCTCCTTGTGGAGAACCAAAATTAAATGGTCTGGATTTTTCCTTAAATCTTCAAGTTTTAAACCGTAGGGTGTTAAGTCTTAAATTTTGAGGCCTAAAAATTGGGCGGCCGACATGACTGAGTGACTTAATTTTTATTTACTTTTTCAATGGGGGTTTCGGGAAGCCAGTTGAATTGTTTCCGCGATCGTTGCCACGATACCGAAACAATCCAGAATCAACTACTCATCGAGATGACGTAAGCTAAATCCAGAAATACGCTAATCTGTTGCCATCAAATAATAATCATGGGACAAACCTTCGGCGGAACCTAAAGATAACTATCCATTTCTAATGTTCCGTTTTTTCGAAAACAAAAATCGGTGGACAGTGACAAGGGCGGATCCAGAATGAAGTCTTGGAGGTGATTTTATTGCGTTTTCTTGTATTTTTTGGCTAATTTTGGCTACAGGTCTCTCACAACTCAGCCACGATGACCACATGATCGCTTGATCGCTCATTTGCCGTATTGAAGTAGCAAAAGTTAGGAGACGGATTTTTTTTTTAATATGTAATGTGCAATATGTATACTTTTCAGTGCACGCATTTCAGAATGTAGTGTCCTGAATTTATGCTGCCTTTCCAACTGCATACGCCTCAATCGCTCATTAATTTTCTATCCCCCTTCAGCATTTCTGTACCAAACAACACGTCTAATTACTGATGCAGAGTTAGTGCGTCCTTGTTTACTGTTACATTAATTGGCGTAAAGATGCTTGAGTAACAAAAAAGATTTTTTTTTTAGGTTGCTCATTAATTCTAATGTTACGGCCATGCAAGTTTTTTTTTCAAATTAATTTCTTTGAGCCTTAAATCAGCCGAAGCAATTGAATGCTCGTGTAGCTGAACCAGTTTAGTTTTGAACATTACCAGACTTTTTTGAGATAAGAAATATCTAGTAAAGGGAGGAGCCAACCCGGGGATTTGAACCGAGGTACCTCCGATCATCATAGGGACCGAAAGATTGTCCAGAACTGGCCAGAATAGTTCCCATAGCCGCTGAAGGGGCACGGTAGCCTCTCACGCTACCCTGGCCGGCAGTCCTAGCGAGGTTTTTGCCAAGGACCCCTTTTCAGGGGTTCGACCCGGTCCGAAAACCTCCAGCAACCAGTGTGAGATCTCTCACTGCTCAGCTACGATGACCACATGTGGAACCCCAACGCTGGTGAAAATGGCATTCTGTAGGGAAGCACGACCATTCCACCAAAAATGGTATTTATGGAGTTTAAGCGAACCACGATAAATCCATCAATTTTGGTACGTATACCGACCTAAATCTTCATCCTCTTCTCGTTTCACGTTACAAAAATGGGGGAAAATGTTTTTTGGGTTATACGTAAACACGTTTTTTAGCTCTCCAAACACGTTTTTTAACCACGTAAAACGGTGGGCCCGGCCGCGTAAAGCGGCGGTCATGTTCCGGGATTCAGAGTAGCACGAAAAGTTGGCATCGCGAAAACGGAAAGTAATGTTCCAAACCACGCTGTCTGCGTTTTTTGTTGTTTTTTTTTTTAGGTTAGGTTGGGTTGGTTAGGTTAGTTAGATTAGGGGTAATTATGGAGTTTAGGCGAACCACTCCATCACTAAATTTTTTTACTAATCGACGCATATCATCGTCCTCTTGCCAAATCACATTAAAAAAACGGGGGGGGGGGAAATGTGTTTTAAGGTGTTAAAAAAAACATTGAAAACAAGTAAAACGATAGTTACGATCGTGTTGAAGCGCCGGCCATATCGCAGGAGACAGAGTAACGAGAAAACCTGATTTGCATGACAATGAAAGGAGACGGAAATTACCTAACCCAACCTAACAAACCTAACCTACCTAATCTAACCTACCTAACCTAACCTTAAAAAAAATAACAAAAACGCAGACAGCATAGTTTGGAACATTACTTTCCGTTTTCGCGATGCCAACTTTTCGTGCTACTCCGAATCCCGGAACATGGCCGCCGCTTTACACGGCCGGGCCCACTGTTTTACGTGGTTTAAAAACGTGTTTGGAGAGCTAAAACATTGCCCCCCCCCCCATTTTTGTAACGTGAAATGAGAAGAGGATGAAGATTTAGGTCGGTACGTACCAAAATTGATCGATTTATCGTGGTTCGCTTAAACTCCATAAATACCAGGTTAGGTAGGTTAGGTTAGATTTGTTAGGTTGGGTTAGGTAATTTCCGTATCCTTTCATTGCGATGCAAATCAGGTTTTCTCGTTACTCTGTCTCCTGCGATATGGCCGGCGCTTCAACACGATCATAACTATCGTTTTACGTGTTTTCAATGTTTTTTTTACACCTTGAAACACGTTACCCCCCAGTTTTTTAATGTGATTTGGCAAAAGGATGATGATATGCGTCGATTAGTAAAAAAAAATGAGTTATTTGGAGTGGTTCGCTTAAACTCCATAATTACCCAAACAATTTCAAAATGACTCACTTAATTTTCCCAAAAATCTCTACGCTTGCGGATTAGGATGACTGCGAACTCCCGCCATATCAGGTGCAGGTGCAGGCTGGCTTCTTTCGGCCGGACTGTCCACTTGATTGGGAACATTTCTCTTGCCTGATTTGCAAAAAGAAAAAAAGAAAACGACAAACTCAAATTACAAAATGTGCAAATTACAAAATATGTCTGCAAGAAAATGAATTTCGATTTTAGTCTTCTGCACAGCCGTATCGGCTGGGAAGACTACAGCAACGACTTTGCCCGTCCGTCCGTCGCCTTTTTCAGTGATAGTCATGTGGACTTTAAAAAACACGGCAAATTAAAATATCGTTGCATTCTTGTAGCTAATGGGCTTCCACAACGTAACTCAATGAAATAATAACAATTGATCGTCTCATTTAACCACTACAGGAAGACAGACAATCATAAAAAAAACACATATCGTTAACGACACATATTAGCTTTATTGCCACCACAACGTGAAGTCTCGTCACCAAGTTGAATGAATAAATAGGGTTAACCTTGACGGCCTTTCCCCGGTTGTATGATATCACTACCTCCAAAGGCCAACCCTTTTTGGAAATTTGGCGTCTTCTCTTATACTAGTTTTGGTTTTTGGTGGACAAACATTGGGTAGACAGAGTCTACTTACCTGCCGGCTGACACGCATGACCGAATTCAACACAATTGTCTCCTTCGACTGAAAGCATTAAAACAAAAAACAGCTATTAGTACCATGAAGGGCAGCACAATGAGATAATGTCAATAAATGCCTGGTATATAGTAGGGGCTATGTCCGCAGTACTGTGGCGATTATTGGTACGTTCGACCGGGACTCACCACTAACGCCACAGCCAAGGGATGATGAGCTATCAAATATTACGTGGGCCAGAATTCGGTTTAAACTATAGTGTCCGCGGCCTATCTTGAGTTCTCCGCAGAACGAACACAGATAATCGATTGTACGTTTTCAGTAGCAGAGTGCCTTGTTGATATCCAAGATGGTTACAAAAACAATGGCGGCCATCGATTAAAGCCACCCCCTCCAGGAAGACGTAGCCGATCACCAAATATTGCAGGAGTCAAGATACACCGCGCACACAATAAGCTGGTGGAAAACAGGCAATAAGTCGTGGTTGAGTCCGCATGATGTTTTTAATGAATTATGAAGGCGCGTTGGAGGGCTTAGGCTCGCCTGACTTCCATGGGCGACTCTTTGCCTTAGCTTAGGGCCTAATTCGGAATGCCAAGGAAACTAGGCGTACTCAGGGTCGGATGAAATTGTAAGAGCGAACGGTAAAAGTATTGTTTGGGTGATTAATTTAGTATCAGCGGGGTTGCAGTGAAACAAGCAACAGTGTTGGACTGCGTTGAATTTACATTTGGGATTATAAGAGAAGGAAAAACGGAAATATTTCCGATTAAATTGGCCGAAATTACCTTGGGGACTGTGGCAAAAGTCGAATAAATAATCCCTAAATTCTAATTTCTAAAAATCCCTAACCTGTTACTATCAGGAAAACGGACGTCACGAGCAGAAGAGCCAGTTGAATTCGAGATGCCATGGTTCTTTCAAGTCTTCAATTTGTCGTACTTGCTAAACTTGCTGGACTGGGGTTGGTAAGTAGTAGCAAGACGTCGTTTACGGCTGCTTTTATAGGCCAGCAGACGCGTTCATTACTAAAGGCTACGTCACTCTTCGCCGTACGCCTGCGCGTGATGACTTACGATTGGTTGGCCCAAAGCACGTGCATGTGGGTGCACGTGCGAAGTGACGTATATCGGCACGTGCTACCTTACGATTGGTTGACGCAAAGTATGAGAGTTTGGCAGGCGGATCGCGGACGAATATGCGGGTTCCAAGTAAGAATCTCTTTGAACCTTTCTTTCCAGCTTTAATACCACAAGTGGTTGCATTAAATCGATAATTTGTGTGTTTTAGCACGAAACTCGTTTCCAAATTTAATTTCCTGAGGAGGGAAATTTGTTGGAAAGGAGTTGGAGTGCTAAAACAACCCCGCACGAGTGGGGTTTTCACAAAACGATTTTCTGAAGGAATTTCGTTTTAGGGTTTCGGTTTTGATTTCGATCTACGAAGTAATTTTGATTTACAGTTTTAGTTTATGCATAATGTTTACTTTTTTAAGTTTTGCTTACGATGTTTAACTCTTTTTTTGGCCTATCGATACTATCCACCATTGCATTTCATCAACCAACCTGTAATTTCGTTCGCTTCGGCATTGGCATTTCGTATTGGGCCTAACCTCATTTTTTATGTTGCTGTTACGCCCAATTAAACGTATCTTAACCCAGAAGCATCCTCGTTTTTCCGTAGAAAATCGAAAGTAACGTCATTGCCTAATTCGGGCATAACTATTCCCGAATTATGCCGAGAAGCAGCTTCGTGTTTCCGTAAAAACCCGACTATTAACCCGAAGTTGACGTCATTTACCGAATAAGGGCATAAAACAAATAGCATCTTCTAAGTGAGGTATACTGTATAGATCTGTAGATTGAGGAAAGCTTCGATCTTTATAATTACTGAAGCAGAAGGTATGGTGTCGGCTTAGATTAGCAGGGATCTAATCATCAAAAATTGTGATGATGATGTACTGTAATACGTTCTAATTGGCGCAAAACGTGAAATTATTCCGAATTCAAAGCAAACCTTTGGCCTCCTGTATTAACTTAGCAGGTTATGTTCTAATTGGCACAAAACGTGAAATTATTCCGAATTCAAAGCAAACCTTTGCCATCCTGTATTAACTTGCATGGTTGGTGGCAGGAGCGTTGTACGTAGGACCCAAGTGCGGACTGATGAGGCATAAAGGAAGTATAGGGATACAGGGGTTGTGTCCCCTTTTTCCCTCCCCCCCCCCCTTTTTATTTTAAAAAAAGGGTAGTTGTAGAGAACTGCAACAAGTAGAATCAATACGCTGTTGGTTCGCAAGGAGGGGAAAGTGGACATGGTGCAGTCGGATGCGGCATTTGTTCGTGCTATAGCGTCGTAGGATGGGAGCGCAGTAGAGGATAGGTCCTGAAGTGATGTGATAACGGAGGATCGAGATGAAACAGGTCCGGGAAAGAACCAAGGGATCATGGTGAAAGAGGAACAGGATGAAAGCGGGCGTTGGCAGGTATCAGGGTAAATGTAAAAAGAAAGGCTTGGTAGACCCGTGTGAGGGTAAACACAAGGTGCGTCGTAGAGGAGGACAAGGATCAGGTTGTGGCCAAAAATGGGGTAGTGATCACCGACCCTAAGCAGGCTGCTGGAAGCAAGGGCCTGTTCGTGTTATTGTTAACTTTCTTTGTTCTTCTCTTCGCTCTGTTTTTTTGTTTATGATTGTTCTTTATTAAACGGAGCCAACTGTGCGTCATAAAGAAGGAAAAGTTACAAAAGAATGTTAAGGACCTAGTCATTGAGAGGATGCAAACGAGGAGGTGTGTGCCTGTTTCAGGTGTCGAACTGCTGATGAACAGAAACGATTCCAGGGATGGAGATCTTCAAAGAGCGAAGGACAGGAGGAGATCGTGTTAGGGACAGAAAGTCCGGAGATTATCGTCCTAGGATCGTGTAATGTATGTCGAAACCTACTGGAGATGGGACTTTATTGCAAAACAAGTCGACATAGACAGGTGAGGATGGAGGAGGAGGACCGCGTCCCATCGTGACTTCATGACAGGGATACTGTGCGGACGAGACGTCTTGGTCACAAAAGCACTGACGAAACGTCGGGAATGGGAGAGGTACGCTGATGGAAGATGGCGGACGGAAAGTAGGTGATAGTCCGTGAGGAGCACCAAGAGGGACTGTACTCACTGGAGAAGGCAAAGTTGGCAATTTGTCAGAAGAGCGGAAACGACTTTGAAGTCCATGTCCAATGGGCAGAAGGACGGGGCATGAGAGATATAGGAGAGAAAAGCACCCCTGGCAGCTTCCGATGGGAAAGAGGACAGTGGCGCTGGGTAGGTGGCTGAAGAGGCTGACGGGTCGTTAAGGACGGGTGGTGCGCAGAACGTGGGAGCGGATGTATCCTTGTATGCGGGGAGAACGGATGGGTCCTCCGCCTACCTGCTCCCAACGCTGGAATGGAGGACCCGAAGCAGAACTTCGACCGAGACATCCATTAGATCAACAACAGCTGAAGACTTCTTGGTAGAGGCCATCCTATGAATGCAAAAGAAAAGAATGAATCTTGGGGTGAAGAAGGTAATAAGACCAACGGTCCGGAGGACGCGTTCTGCGTGATGAAGAAGAGAACTAGTCCAGCGGACCATGAGACGTGTCCGAGGATGAGGAGGATGGTTGGGCCAACAGATAAGGGAGCGCGTCTGGTAGGAAGAAGAAGGTAACTGATTCAGCGGACCAAGGAGCGCGTCCTAAGGATGAGAAGGCAACTGGTCCTGCGGACCAGCGGATCGGAGAAGAGGATCGGAGGGTTTCATTAAACGTTAACTAACGAATTAATTTGTATGGAATCACAAACCTCACGTAGGAGCAATGGTAAAAAAAAAATAAGGCGGATGATGCCGATACTAGGGACAAATCCTAGGGATTTGTCCCTAGGAGAAATGATGACATCGGACGGCTGCGCCGAGTATATATAGCCGGCCCAATCCTGAGCATGCGCGGTAGTACAAGCCCAGCCGAGAAGCCAACCTTTAAACTTCTAGGGAAATAAAATAGCTCAAAGGAGGGAATCGCTATAAAAGCAGGTAATGTATTGTCGGCTATAAAATCGTGAATTTATTCCAAATTCAAAGCACTCCTTTGGCCTCCTGTTTAACTCAGTCGGTTATGTTCCAATTAGTGGAAAACATGAATTTATTCCAAATTCAAAGCACTCCTTTGGCCTCCTGTTTAACTCAGTCGGTTATGTTCCAATTAGTGGAAAACATGAATTTATTCCGAATTCAAAGCACTCCTTT
>JAHWFP010072394.1:0-15908 GCA_023313725.1 Lithobius niger | reverse complement strand
TGTCCCAATTTGCACAAAACATGAATTTATTCCGAATTCAAAGCACTAATGTCCTAATAGGACGATCTTTTTTTGCTGCTGCAGTATTGGTCTCCTCGTTATGTGACTAAACGTTAACTAACGAATTAATTTGTATGGAATCACAAACCTCACGTAGGATCAATGGTGAAAAAAAAATTAGGCGGATGATGCCGATACTTGACCAGATTGGAGATAGGTATGAATGGTATATTTATTTATTCCAACTTTTTTGCAATTCCGTGCAAGAGTAAAAGTAGGGAGCCATATTTTAATTTGAAAACTGTTCACTAGTTGTTCTTCTTCTTGTGTGACACGGTTTCAGAAAAAAACTACTGCACCTACCTAAAAACTGAAACATGATCGAAGCCAGAAATTTCCTTGGGCTTCATCCTCACAGAGGCCACTTTTTCGATTGGTCGAGCCATTCCAGAATTACGGGCCCCTAAACGATCATTTGGATTGTTTTACATTGTTTTAACCATTGTAATTAAGGAACAATGCCACTCAGCAAACTCCAGATCCATTCTTCGTGCAAGTGTTATGTCTTTGCTAAAAAGTTGATTGTTGAAGGGTGTGTGTGACCCTCTTGGGTGGGTGACCTCCTGAGAAACCATTCCGGGTGTTGCAGACATAGGGCCTTAGGGCTTCGTCGGGCAGATGACCGGGTGCGGTTAACGCTCGCTAAAACCCTTTGACCCTTTTTGGGTGAGTGTGGTTTGTCATTTTGGTTTGTATTTTGTATGGGGCATACGACCGGAGATCAAAGCTACGGGAGAATAAATTGAATTGCAAGAAACCGTGTTTCAGCTAAACGCATACAGGTTTAAACCAAACTAAGCTACGTTGTTACGATATCGGCGGCTGGAAACAATAGCATTTATTTCGTAGATGCAGGCTTTCAGGGCTGAATTGAATTGTTTATCATATCAAAAACCGAAACTGGTAAAAGGAGCCGCCAAGTTCCGAATGGTTTCGGCCCTTCAAAGGAGTGATATCAACACACCAAAACATTCGCCAAGTTAATTCCACCGCTTAATAATTCGAAGGTTAAATAACAACTAGAACATTGCTACTTTCGGTAGCAATGTTCAAGTTTTCATTTAACGTCCAAAGTATTATTCGGTGCGATTAAGTTGGCGAATGTTTTGATGTGTTGATATCACTCCTTTGAAGGACCGAACCATTCGGAACTTGGCGGCCCCATTTACCACTTTTGGTTTTTGATATGATCTAAATAACTCATTACTATATTGCAAATTTGTCCTCTTCGTTATAGTATTTTAACGTTTTTAATAAAATATTTTTGTCGAACGTGTAAAATTTTTTCTCTAAACCTATCCTACATATTTCCCATCAGGAAGTACACCTGTTATGAACGTGGTGCCATTTAAAGGCACATAACTCCCTCCGGTATATTTTAACAGTTTCACTCGATACATTACCGGAAATAGTTTTATTTAAACTGATTTACCTTTCATTTGCTGGTCAAAGGGTACGATGCAGATGTCAGTAGTGGCGCGTGAATGTTATTAGGCTTGTTTTAAACGGCTCGGTCCGACGGTATATAACTCCCGCCACATCGCTGGCAAGCCGCGGCCCTGGAGGAAGGATAATTAATCCTTCGCTCAAGAGTGCGACTTGGTCGTACGATGTGTCACGTTGCAGCGGCCCCGAAATGAGTATGACTAGTGTCTAAAGCAATGCGCGCTGCGGTCGTTTGAACTATATTTTAGCGTAGGTGACGCAGAGTAAAGCGGCCAGAACGGAGGGATTTATGTGCCTTTAATTCTATTAAAAGGCTAGTTGTACCTTTATTCTGAGTTGTACCATACTGTCTATTGCTTAATAGTTCAAAAAAATCAAACCAGGCGGATAGCTGCAGTTCCCTTGACTAGCATGTGAATAGTTGTGTTTTGTGTAAAAAAAAATTACTTTTTCTATTATTTTGTCTGATAGAGAAAGCCAATTCTGGACAATCTTTCGGCCCCTACGATGGTCGGAGGTATCCCGGTTCAAATCCCCGGGTTTGCCCCTCCCTTTACCAGATATTTCTTCTATCAAAAAAGGCTGGTAATGTTGAAAATAGAGCCTGTTCGGCCGTACAAGCATTAAATTGCTTCGGTTGACTTTAAGGCTCAAAGAAATTATTTAAAAAATAAAAAGTGATATTGGTCTGTAATTGTTTCTGTCCGTTTTTATTGCTTTTTTTGTATACCTTCCATATTACTTGAATTTTTAATATGTCTGGCCAAATCTACTTATTTATCAATGCTTTTATTAGCTTACAAATGGCCTTTACTGTACTTTCTTTGAATTTTTTTTAAATGCTGTGTCTGTACATATCAATTCCTGTTGCACATGTGTTCTTTTATTCGTTACTTAAGTTTATTACTTCTTTTTCGTCTGCATCTTCAATATACATCGATTTTTGTGAGTCATTGTATTTTTTAGTTGATTCTTTCCTTAGCCCTCTGTCGAATAATTTTTTTTTATTAGTCATTTCATGTTCTTCTTGACATCTGTCTTTTAATTTTAGTACCTAATTGGAAAGACGTAGCTGAAAGTGTTTGCTGTTCTTGCAAGAAAACAGATGTTCCCTTTAAATGTTTTTGCAATGGTTTCATCAGACACGTCAGGAAGGACAAAAGTTGGAGGGGTGTATATACCAGAAATTTACCGACATAAGTTTCCATCTAGCCAAAAAATTATGTAATTGTTCCGACTGATTTCACTGCCGACTGATCAAAAATTATATAATTTTGCCGAATGATTTGCAAACTGCCCTAATATGGGGGCGGGGGGGCCCCCCCGAAAAACGTCCCTGGGTTTCATCGATGTATAATTTTTTTTTCAATACTGTTTGTGATCAAGAAAAGATCAGCAACAAGTACCAATGGTACTTGTTTTTTTGGGGGGGAGGGGGGATGCAGATACAATTATAAACACACACTCAATTCACTGCTAACAAAAGCTATTAAAATGTTGTTTAATCAAAATGAGCAGTTCCAAAGTTAACCGACCAATTAAGAAATAATGAAAGTATTAAATAATGCATAAGCGGCTTAATAAGCATTATGGCCGTGGTATCTGCTCCTTCCATGGACTTTGAGTTCGGACATCGGCTTGAGAAGGTGGACCTGAGTCACTTCCTTTAAAGGGCAATTACGTCAATTTTGACACTTGCACAATAACTAAACACAAGAATTGCGATAGGAATGCGTTACGTACGTCAGATACAACAATTTAATTACTGCACCACCAAAACACGTAATGGGTATACCGACGTTGCTTCTTGCGTGTTCTTCCGCGATTTATGTTTATTTCAACGAACAGAATGTGGTTTGAACTGAACACAGAATAAGTTCTTTAACTTCGAATGTTGTCCGTGCACGAGTACATCTCAAATTTCCGAAGGTATTGTCGCTATTGCCATGGTTCCGATGCCGCCATTTTTTATTTCAAGTTTTGCCTCTTACGACAAGGTGGCGTTCTACCTGGAAAACCTGGAAAATTCAGGGGAAAATCAGGGAATTTATCAAGTCTGGAAGATTCAGGGAAAATTCAGGGAATTTATCAAAACTGAAAAAATTCAGGGAAAATTCAGGGAATTTATCAAGTCTGGAAAATTGAGGGAAAAATCAGTGAATTCATCAATTTTGGAAAATTCAGGGAAAAATCAGGGAATTTATGAATTTTGGAAAATTCAGGGAATTTATCAATTTTGGAAAATTCAGGGAAAATTCAAGGAATTTACAAGTTTGGAAAATTCAGGGAAAAATCAAGGAATTTATCAAGTGTGGAAAATTCAGGGAAAATATAGGGAATTTATCAAGTTTGGAAATTTCAGGGAAAAATTAGGGAATTTATCAAGTGTGGAAAATTCAGGGAAAAATCAGGGAATTTATCAATTTTGGAAAATTCAGGGAATTTATCAAGTCTGGAAAATTCAGGTAATTTATCAAGTCTGGAAATTTAGGGAAAATTCAGGGAATTTATCAAGTCTGGAAAATTCAGTGAAAAGTCAGGGAATTTGAACATTTTCCGCAAAGTCTCTTTCACCTATAACGCTATAAGGAGCAGCTAATTAGGATTTAATTTTTTTACTTGTAAAACATTCACTTTATTTCATTTCAAACCGTCTATTGTTTCATTTCTGATAAAGCGAAAACTCGTTAGGCCTAAGTAATGTGGGACGCTACGCGTGAAGTGCGTTTCTAGTTTCGTTCAGATTATGGCCTTTTCCTGCTCTTTACCAATACCAGTTAGGGCAGTGCAATTTTTGATTTATCAAAGCGATTCGATATAGTCATTGCGATTTGAACGAAATGGGGAAAACAATTTTAGTGGTGTACTACACCTTCCTTTGACCCCAAAAAAAAATCAGGGAAAAGGGTTAGTATTGGTCTGGAAAACCTGAAAAAAATCAGGGAATTTCATCACTGGCTTTTGAACGCCATCCTGTACGAGAACCTGACAAATGCTGCCTTCTGGTGCCGTTAAAGGGATATTCCACCCAGTGCCATTTTTTTCGATCCTCCACATCAAGTTCGTCCCCAAAGTTTTATTTACTTACCGTTAGTCAATCCCTAACTAAAAATCCGTTTTAAAATGTGGCGTTCAGGAGATTTTCTGTTGAATATAGGGGAACTTTATTTACGTTCGTCCCGAACATATATGATGCATTGCGCGCTTACAATAACCATGACGTTTCATCTGTGTGTGCACGTACTAATTTGCGAATAATTACCATGAGATCAAAATTCTAAAAGACTAATGCGGTAAAAATTAAAATTAATTATTCCGATAGATCGCCGAAGCAAAATTATAAGACACTAGCCTAGAAAATTGAAAAATTGTGATGTTAAAATATGAGAATCATTCCGGTTTGTGACGACACAATCTTTAACTTGATGCTGTTTCGTGTACTATTCCCAAAGCCAACCGAGACAGCAGCTGAGGAACGCAGCTATACCACCCCAGCCGACTTTGGCGCTGGTAACTGCGTGGATGACGATCTGCGCGTGGCTGTTATAAAGCAAGCGGAATGTTATAAGGCAGGCCGGATGTCCCTTTAATGAAAGCAGGTATTACTTTATTCCATGTTTTCAGAAAAGCGTCACTACGTACTTATCTAACCTCTCTTATCTACACTCCGTCGACCCGTACGGATCTTGCTTTATATGACTTCGTCTTTCAGCGTAAAGGATCATTGGCAGATGTCAAAACAGCGTTACATAACGGAAAATTCACGAGGTGTCGGGCGCAAAAAATATAATCGTTTTTTCCATTCACTTTCTCCACTGCTTCAGGCAATGAAACGAACGGATGCAAAAAAGTAGAAGACCACAATAAACAGTTTTTTTCGACATAAGGTGGCGTAAAAAAATTAGAGTCAATAACATGTTAAAGGCTTTCTGATTGCCTCTCACGATACTGAGACGAGCTTAATGACCGAGAAAGCCCGACGTGTGGGTGACTGTCTGTTTCGTTAAAGGGATATACCTCCCAGCGTTATTTTTTATCGATCCTCCACATCAAGTACGGGCCCCAAAAGTCTATTTACTTACCGTTAGTCTTTCCCTTGCTTAAAATCCGTTTTAAAATGTGGCGTCTAGGAGATTTTCTGTTGAATATTGTTAACTATATTTAAGAACGTCCCGTTCCTATATTATCCTTTGTGCGCCTACAATGAATGACCTTGAAGTTTTATCTGTGTGTGCGCAGTGCCAGTTAAAAACTGGGCAACCATCAGCTTTGTTTTCAAAATGGCGGCCAATAGGACTACATTGCCACAAAGTGATATCCATCATGGAGGATACTGAAATGGAAAGATCAGTTGATACCATTCGAGGAAGATTTTTGTAGAGAGTTCCATTCAACTTTAGGAATATAATGGCAGCCATCTTTGTTTTCAATATGCGGCTAAACTGGTGTCAGGGTAGATTAATGACTGATGTCATTAGAAACACGTGACCAATAAAAAATAAAAGCTGGGAGGGGGGTTTGGAAAGGGGGGTGGGGTTTTGCGACACAAGGCAAACGTGTCAGCTGGGAGCAGTAAAAATACCGTAAAGACATGCCATTCAGTTTTTTTTTTTGGGGGGGGGGGGGGGGGTAGGAGGGCACAAAAATTGTCAGTTTCCCCTTCAGCCGAAATCTCTACCTACGGCCCTGAGCAGTTCTAGGGTGGAAAAAAGGCCTGGAAAAAAACAGCCGATGAAAAACAAAACCGATTTATAATCGACTGTTTCGGACCTGTCAGATTGCCTGTTACAGTTTTACTGCACAACTCCACCCGTCACTTGAGCCCTTTCTTACACTCGTTGAGCTGCGCAGAACAAAAAGTCGGCGGATGGTGTCACAAAATAATTTTTTTTTGTCTGAACATAAGCTCACCATCGTTTGCTCATCATCACTCTTGCGATAAACTTGCGTTGTTAAGGGCATTGCTAGGCAGTTGGCAGTTTTAAGTCTAATATCAGTCGATAAATAAGTTTATTACTTCGAGTCAAGTGACTTGTTAACATTTAACTTAGTGGGGAGGCTCTGTTGGAATCTACGGGGAAAAAAAATACGAGCGGAAAAAAGCCGCAGAAAAAATAAGTTTCTTGGTGAGTGTTCGAATTTTGTCTGCCTGGTGAAATTCGAGCCAAGACAACTGACCTAGTAACATAACCTAAAACAAAAACAATATTGAAAAAGTTAATAAAAATCGACAAAACCATTCAGGTTTTCTTTCCGCGGCTTTTTTTCTTAGGCTTTTTTCTGCACCTTTTACCACGGTTTTATTTCTTTCGGCTTTTACAGGCTTTTTTCTGCTGCTTTTTTTTTCGTCCACACTCTGTGTGACGACAATCTTCCCTAGAACCAATGTTTACACCATGTTTACACCAATAACATTAGCGAAGAAAAACTACAGGTCGGTCCGCCATCTTTAGTCGGTGGATTCAGCGCAAAACCACCTGGAAGAGTCAGCCGATGAGTCTGACGCTTCAGCAGTGACGTCAGGCTGAGGGATCGGAAACTTCATCGCGCGTTTAAGAACAACGTTGATGAGCTTTTCGGTGAATTTAAGAAAGTCTTCAGTATGTTTTAAAATGATAATACCACCGACACGTCAGATCAACATTCAGTCAACAAAGCGCAGCCCATCCTGCGAAAAAACAAAATCAAGGCCACCATTCCCGCCCCCGCCGTACTTCCTCACCACCTCCGTATCATCGTCCACTTTAACAACCCTATCCCAAATTTTCCACGACAGGAGCACGTGATCACTGTCGAGGAAATTACGCCGCTGTCCTTGAAGCAACTGTTTTATTAGCTCGACATAAGCATCATCGTCTTCGGAAGAATAGACACAGGCATGGTAATAATCCATATTTATGTCCAGGAAATTATGATGATCACCATCTTTGTTGTTCGGACTTGGCAGTAGAGAACCAGACGGAAGATTCCATAACGTTGGACACTGGACACCTGGTATGTTTTTTTGAATCAAAATGGTCGGCGTATGATGACTCACCCCAATATTATGATTAATGACGAAGATTATTTGCCTTCGAGACGAACGCTGGCTTCGTGACGAGCGATTCCCCACAGGCAGAGTGAAGACATTGTCTCGGAACACAACGCGGGCGAAAGTCGTCTTCTGCGGCAACGACTTCCCAGAGACTACAAACAAAGGAACGCCCATCCACTTCGGGGCGTCAAAACGCAAAAGGGCGGCGGCGAAAGTCGCAGTTTTGGACGTGAACGTCAAGTTGCCAGTCTCCAGTCGGGCGTCGTCGATGTATTTGTCGTATTGGGCGTGGAGGGCGTGTCTGGGTTCGACTGGCTTAATTTGGCTCAAAACGCGCATTTTTTCCGCGCGATATTGACGCGCGTTTTCCGTGGGTTCCGCAAGGAGTTGGAGGAGGACTTCGGTCAGGTGGTTCTGCATGACGTCAGCTACCACGCCGTATTTGTCGTAGTAGTTTATTCTGCCTGCAATGAAAGCAAGAGAAGGAAAATATTTTAATAAATATACAGCCTACATGTACAGTTCCGGTCAAAAAAAAATGCCCTTTTTCGTTATATCGAGGGTCGTAATAACAACCATGGAGAAATTCAGTTATCTCGAAAACTACTGGACGGATTTTCATGAAACAAAGACTGAACTGATTATTAGATTGTCTACTGTATTTCTACCCTTATTAAATACTACGTTAACTGACTGAAAATAATTGGCCGAGCGAGAAAATCTTAATGATATCCGATGATATTTCGTAAACCAGTGACAGGATTTCCGTGAAACAAAGACTGAATTGCATATTATATTTTTTCTGCTGAATATTGAATGTCATACGTACAGAAATATAGCATATATCATAACAATTAATCCAGTTTTTGTTTTATTCAATTCTATCCAGTAGTTTATGAGATGTATTAGTTATCAACTCGGGTTGCTCGCTCGGCCAATTATATTTGGCTACGTACCATTACATGTAATATGTATATTAATATAGCTAATAGCATAATAAGCAACCCAGTTTTTGTTTCATTTCATTCTGACCAGTAGTTTTCGAGATATTAACATTTTCGTTCAGTCACATACATTAATCCTGCAACTACTTCCGTATAACGAAAGCGTTTTTTTTTTTTTGACTGGAACTGTACACATGTTTAACACAATCTTCTCGCATGCCAGTCAAACAACATTTTTCCGACAATCAGTCAGTCACTGTACGCTACAACCAGGGTTCGTACACGATCTTGAATTCCTTGATAAAGCCTTAAATAAAAAAAATAAATAAAAAACCGAAAATTCAAGGCTTGAAAAACCTTGAAAATTGGAATTTTTGTTATCGGAGCCTTGAATTTTGCGAGTGCACTTTGTATGAACTGAGATTAATGCCATAACAGTAACATCAATTTTGGAATAAAATTAAATAAAAACAAATTTATTAGAAATAATTTGTCAGGTGAATCCATTTCTTCCGGGAACGATGTTCTCTTCGGATTGGACTGGAAACAGACGAAAAGAAGCGCAGTGCAGTGCAGGCAATTTTTGCCAGAAGGGGCTAGCTGAGCAAGTGCCATTTCACTGACTGTTATAGTGTCCGCGGCCTATCTTCAGTTCGCTCCAGAATGACACAGATAATCAATTGTATGTTTTTGGTAGCAGAGTGCCTTGTTGATATCCAAGATGGTTACAAAAACAATGGCGGCAGTCGATTAATACCGTCCCTTCCAGGAAGACGTAGCCGCTCATAAAACACCTGCAGGACTCAAGATAGGCCGCGTACGCAATAGTTGCTGTTTTTCTCCTTCCTCCTTGTCAACTGGTGGGAGGAAAAGGACGTAATGTTTTGTCATTGTTTACGACGGTTTGGCTTCCTACTGCAAACTAAGAACACAATGGTGCCAACAATGACATCTGGCCAAAAACTTGAATTTAAGAGGTAATTTTGTGACGCTGCTGAGTAAACAGCCTTAAAATTGGTCGCTAGCTAGCCTTGAAAAATGGATTCGTCTGTTATGTACGAACCCTGCACAACGGGTGTTTGTTGTATCAGAGGTGTCCTCTAATCTACTACCCAAGGCGACACTTTTGTTTGGGTGTGTATACCATTTCGTACTGTTATTCAGTTGTTTATCCTTTTGAAGCGATACGGTCAGTTGCATGGCCGAGTGGTAAACAGACTGTACATTTGAAAGGATAAACAAGTGAACCAACAACATGAAATGGAAAACACAATGGGCCGGAGGCAAACACATCAGGACCCCTGATGTAAAAAAAAATAAAAAAAAACCCGTCGTAGCATCTATCCAATGACTGCAGTTTTATGTCTCACCATGTGAGAATTGAAACTGTCTGGGAATTGGTTTTCAATGCGAAATACGAGCCTAATATAGCAAATTTGGCTAGCTAGCTTGTGCGCGGGGACGTGGGGGGGGGGGGGGGGGGCCGCGGATAAAAGCCAAAGGAAAAAACTAAGGAAAAAAGCCAAAGGGAAAAAAAAACTTTCGTGAGTTTTTGCCGACGGATTTCACCGGATTTCACCAGGAAGAGTACAGAGTCTCATCAGGAAACGACTTTGGCTTTTTTTCGGGGGCTTTTAAAGTTTCCCAGGTCTCATCCCCCTCCTCCTCCCCAGGCCCCGTGATTTTTGTCCCTAGATTCGCCTAGTCCGTTGTTCCCCGGTGTTAGGCCTACCGAGCGGGACGGCAAAATATTGCTTTTGCTCAGTAAAATATTGGAAAGGCCTATGAAACAGACGACACGATCTACCTTTTCACGTTCGCACTCTGGGGAATCACTATAGAACAGCTTGATGGGTGCGTTAGAAAATAGTGCTGTAGTTTAACCAACCATTGTTAGTATTGTCGACCGTCATCCGTCCTCGACTGTGACGTTTGTAACATCACGTGAACGGAGTGTTCCAACAGTTGGTATAGCGATGTGTGACTCATCTTGATGTCTTCGTTATTACAGTTTTGACAGAATAAAAGCACTAAAAGTAGTTAACGTTTTAAAAAGCCAGCAAGTGCACATGTATACAGTAAAATGCGACGTTACGGGATTTATCATCCCGTTGTCAAGCAAAAAATAAATTTTATAGCATAAGCTACAAGTCAACAAGATACATTTAAATGGTTTCCCATTCTAAAGAAAAGCAAGCCAGAGCAGTAAAAGATAAAAAATAAAAAGTTAAAAAAGATAAAAGTGAAGCCCAGTCAGCGCAGTGACTTGTAGCTTATGCTATAAAATATATTTTTTGCTTGACAACGGGATGATAAATCCCGAAACGTCGCATTTTACTGTATACATGTGCACTTGCTGGCTTTTTAAAACGTTAACGTTCATTATTACAGACCAGTAAATTGTTTTTATGCACGTATCTCAATTACCCAAACGTACCTGAATTAGAAAACAAAAACGAACTCGTTCATGCTTAAGGTAAGGTTTTAACTGATCCGAAGTTAAAACAGCAAAACTAACACAAATACACTTTCCTGTAAGTTTCAGATATTGCAGTTTTGCTATACTATTTAGTCCACGTGAAACCTTACTGCTGTAGTCAAATGTTTTTACCATATTTACTTTTTTTTCACACGATAATTGGTGCTTTCTACTTAGCTAAACGACATCGCCGGTAAATGTTTAAAAACTAATCATCTTCGTGTGCTTAGCACAGCTCTACAGGTAATTCAGGGTTCGTGCGAATTCTTGAAAACCTGGAAAAGTCCTGGAAACTAATAATAAAGTTCCATACCTAGAAAAGTGCTTGGATATCTTGAAAAATGATATATGTATCATCGGTAAGGTGATGAACAGAAAGTAGACAACGTGACAACACTGAAAATTTGGCGAAGAAAGACGTCGAGTGCGCAGCCTTACAATTATTCTTCCTTTATTTGGGGCAAGAAAAGTTTTGAAATTTGGGCTCTGTATTTACACGTGTAATGGTTGGATATAGCAGTAAGGTTTCACGTGGACTAAACAGTACAAAAATGGTGCAGTATCTGAAACCTTACAGGAAGGTTTATTAGTGTTCCTTTGCTGTTTTGACTTCGGATCAGATAAACCTTACCTTAAGCATTGAACGAGTTCGTTTTGTTTTCTAATTTGTGCTACTTTGGCGTACCATGCATTTTACATTCGCTAGTTGTAATGTTTTAACGTCTGCAGCTGGCGTTTGCTGATTGTCATTGTTGCATGATAACAATGTTTAAAACAAAGTAAAGCAGCAATCATTCTGGTTGTTTAGAGCTCCCTAACTCTGAACCACTTGACCAAGTAGAAAAGGGCTTATGGAAAGGACACAACTACAGAGCAACACCCGTAAAATGAGCCGAGAACCAGATTTATAGGACAAACTAGCATCGTACGAGGCTTCGCCCGTGGATTTGTTTGACCCGTGGTTGTTTCCCAGTATTTGCTCGGTGCTGCCTGATCATTCACTGCAACAGTCGATTTTTTGTTTGTGTAACACTCCCCCTTTCCGCCAATCCTCTCCCTCCCCTCTCCCCTCCTCCTTTTATCCCGTCCTCTCCCTCTCCTCTTGGTTTCCTTCCCTTCCTCCTCTTTGCTATACGTAGTTGAACACGTACCCGGCTCCCGTGCTTGTTTGTTTGTTCTCTTCTAGGTTCATTTAATGAGTAATCGTTTGTTTAATGAGTAATCGTTTGTTTGTTCTCTTCTAGGTTCATTTAATGAGTAATCGTATGGTAACAGCGGGGCGTCGGACGAACGTCTAACTGGAAAATCGTCTAATGGGATAATTGTCTAAAATCTGCCTAAATAAAAAATCTGGAAAAGCATCTAAACGGAATATCGTATAATGGATAATTGTATAATGGATAAACGTCTAACTGGATTAACGTCTAACTGCGGTTTCTGATGTTATATGTATAGCCGCAGCGAGCGCGGTAGCGCGAGCGAGGCAGGGATATTAGAAGATTGTCCATTATACGAATTTCCAGTTAGACGCTTTTCCATTATACGAATTTCCTGTTAGATGATATTCCGTTATACTGTTTTCCGTTATATGTTCTTCCAGTTATGCGATTTTCCAGTTAGACGATTATCCCTCGCCCCGTAACAGCTCACTTCCCCCCCCCCCCCACTCCCAGTCTTTCGCTGTGGCTTAAACGATGTGTACCGTGTGAAAAAGAAGTGTGCATGACGTCATGTAATACTTGCCCTTGAGATTACCACGGTGTTTAGTTAGAAGGTTAATTGTTAGAGCAAATTGTTAGTCGAGGCAACAATGTGCCAATTTCAACTTCTTTTCAGGGCAACAACGTCCCAGTTTCTCCTTCAAGCCAAAGAATTGACACACTCGCACGTTTTCATTGTTCCCCTTCCGGGGGTCGTCGTTGCGGTTGCTTCATGTCTGCTATGAGACTTTGGTTTATAATGTAAGATAGTTTGAGAAATAGTTAGAGCGTAGTAGAAACATGTCGTGATAACAAGAACAAGCCAGAAACTGATTTCATGGTTTCAGGTCAGGTCCAGATCTCAGATTTGCTTCGGAGGAGTTTAATGAATTTAATTGGTATGGTCGTTGACCAAGTCCAACAAAATTTACATACCAAATTTAATCGAAAAATATTCACAGACGGGGGAAATACTAACCGTCAAAATTTTGGCTTTAACATGGGAGACAGAGGTAAAACCAATATACGTATCTAAAAAGGTGTCTAACGACGTGTCTAACTACGTATCTAAACGCAATGTTTAATGTAAACTGAACACTGAGAAAACTGAAACTGAAATAGTCGAATTAACGAAAAGAAATAAAGAGAATTGTCGAATTAACGTCCCTGTATATCAACTGCCAAGGTTACCTCGGAACAGAGAGGGATAATTTTGCTAGGAAATACCTAGGAACTTTTACATGCCACAACCGACTCGTGAGCACAAAGTCAAATGTACCACGAATGTAAAAAGGGAATCGTCTAATTAACACCCTTTTCAATTGCTAAGGTTATCTCGTGTTGGAACGTGGCAATTTTGCTAGGATATACTAAGACCTTTTACACGCCACAGTCGAAATGATAATGAGCTCATTTCACGACCAGCATTGAAACCGAGATCGCCAGCATATGAACCAGTCGTGCTAACCATATGAACCAAATGACAAAAGTGAATATGAAAAAAAAGTAGTGATATCATATCAAAAACTAAAACTGATAAAAAAAAAGGTAGCCAAATTGATTCAGCACTTCTCAAATGACAAAATATTCACAAAGTTAATGCCACCTAGGAAAACTTCTGATCTTAATTGAAAATCTTCAACATTAGGTAGAGTAGTAGTGCTGAAAATTTTCATTTCACCTTTGAACTAATAGTCTTGGAGGTCTAACATACTTCCACCCAAAGCGACACCACGTGAGAGGGGCAATTTTACTACGTAATTCCAATAGGAAATTCCTAGGATCTTTTACTCGCCACAATCGACATGCGCACGAGGCATAACAGGGCCCTTCTCTTCCCGAACATTCCAGGGTTAACCTGGTGAAGGTTTGGTCGTTTGCTATTACACCTTTAAAGGGCTACTACATCATTCACAACTTGGCAACACTTGTACCATATATTTTACATCACAACTACGTTGTTTACAAATCTTCATTGTAAACAGCACGCCGTTGTTTATCATGACGAGTGGAAAGTTTTGCAGTAATCAGATAAAACAAAAACATGGTCCAAAAAAACAAAAAGAAAAAAGGTTTTAACAACTGGAATTTTCCCTTGGCAGCAAACAAGAAATCAACGGGTTACGCGTTAGTCAAAACACGCCATTCAAAAACCGTATTAATTAAATGACTCATGGTGTTGGTAATTACGGCAAATACGGCAATGTCACCAACGTCGTGGAACATTTCCAGGCGTGGTTTGAAAGAAGCCAATCATGAATGACCGGTAGCAAAATATTGATCACGCTTATCAAGGTCATTATGTAAGCCTCAGCACGAACTTCCAAAAGTAAACGTCAAACTTTGAAACCTTACTGCAGGGTTCAGACAATTTTTTAATTCTCAATTTCCCTGACATTTCCAGGTTTTCTAGATGCATCCCATGGCAATTTCCAGATGTTTACAAGATGTTTAGTTAGAGAAACAGGCTCTAGCTAATGTTTTTATTAATATTTGTACGAAAATAATCCAACATCCCAGAAAGTAGCTGTTTAGAGACTAGTCCAGACAGGACTAAACACATTTCCATCATAGATATTGCTACTATCCTAAGATTTTGTTTATTGAAGAAATATCTCAAATACTTGAACATTTAATGCACAAATTAAAATATTTGCTACTAGCCAAAGATTGATCTGCCAATTCAATGGAACTTACAGTTCAGACACAGAGGCATTTTTTTCAAATTTCCCTGTCTTTTCCTTGATTTTCAACAAATTTCTTGTTTTCCCTGAAGTTTCCCTGAGATTTTGGCTCTATTTTCAATTTCCCTGAGATTTACAGGTTCTCCCGGTTTTCCAGGTTTTGTCTGAACCCTGTACTGTTTCCCCCATTGAATTGACATAGACCAACGAAATTCGGTATTTGGGGTCGTGTAATGACTATATTTTACTGCATTAAAAATTTTAACGGCAACAATCAAACAGTTTGGCCTCCCCAGAATGGCCATTTATTATTCTTGTTGTTGTTGTTGGGACTCGTTGCCCTCACCTGGAGCTCGAACCAACGCACCGATTTTCAACTTTCATCGCTTAAAATATAGGTATGAACCAGGCCTAGGGCCTTTTGAATGATATTTTAATGTGACTACAACTGTTGTTGTTGTTCTTCTTGTTGGGGAAATTTTGTTCTGCCTTAGACTTCGAACGAATAAACCGATTTTAAATTTTATAGCTTAAATGGAAGCATTAAAAAGGACCAGGGTCTTTTGAATGCTATTTTAATATGACTACAATATTGCTGTTGTTGTTGTTCTTCTTCTTCTTGGGGAAACTTTTGCTCTCACCTAGAAAGCGAACCAATGAACCGATTTTCAACTTTTATAGCTTAAAACGTGGGTATAAACAAGGCTTAGGGCCTTTTGAACACTATTTTAATTTGGCTACCACACATTCTTGTTGTTGTTCTTCTTCTTGTTGGCGAAATTGTGGTTTTACCTACATATCGAACCAGTGAACCGATTTTCAACTTTTTACATCTTAAAACGTAGGTATTCACAAGGACCAGGGCCTAACACATGTCTTTTTAATGTGGCTGATTTATCTCAAAAAACGTTCATCTCAATTACCGTTATTTCGTATCGCGATTATCTCGTATCGAAATTCTAATTAGTTAACTTATCTGAAATATCTCCAAGGAAAAAAAATAGATATTAGTATTGAAAAGACGCTTAAGCGTATAAAATACTCATGTAAGCCTTAAAAAAA